>PNEQ01113205.1:0-27899 GCA_003012365.1 Medauroidea extradentata
ACTTCCCATTTTTCAAGTACTTGCTATGAAATATTGTCTGGGAAATGCACTGTAAATATTGCTTTAATACAACTAATTATCTTTATAGTAACAGTTTTACGTATTGGTAAGTGAGAGTATACAGTAATTTGTGTAGTGAGTAAGTTATATTTCAAACTCAATATCAGGGACATGCAGTAGTATATTTATTGAAGCACAACCTTTTTTTTTGCGATATTTTTCGCAGTGCGATTTTTGCGATATTTATCGCAGCGCGATATATATCGCAGTGCGATTTTGTGCGGTATTTATCGCAGCGCGATATATATCGCAGTGCGATTTTAGCGATATTTATCGCAGCGCGATATATATCGCAGTGCGATTTTTTGCGATATTTATCGCAGTGCGGTATATATCGCAGTGCGATTTTTTGCGACATATATCGCAGTGCGATTTTTTACGATATATATCGCAGTGCGATTTTTGCGATATTTATCGCAGCGCGATATATATCGCAGTGCGATTTTTTGCGATATTTATCGCAGTGCGATATATCGCGCGTATCGCGATATTTTCCATATATCGCATCGCGATACATCAATTCTAAATATCGCACACCCCTAGTTACTTCTCCAAGTGGTACAACCTCACACCTATCAAATGTCTGTATTCTTACCATATTATGTTTCAGTTCAATGTCCGCAAATGTACATTCATACACAGAATCGGGTAAAATTGAAACACCTGCACCTGAATCCACTTCCAACTCCAACATTTTTTTACTGGCCTCCACTTGGATCATAATGGGGTCTATAACCCCAAATTGAAAAATATTAAACAGGTTCATTAATTGTGCTTTTTTTACATTAGAAGTATAATAACCACCCTTCTTAAGCTCTTCAACTAACCTCATACATGTAGCAGACCCCACAAGATTACTGTTCCACGTTTTGTTTGACAAGCAAACCTTAGCTAAATGGCCAACTTTTATACATGGATTACATCTGTACCCTTTAAATTTACAATGAGAGAATTCATGATCATGCTCACCTAATTCATAGCATACAGTCTTGTCCTTATCTTCTGTAAAATTCAATACAACAGGTTTCTTCGAGGACACATAATTCACGAGAGCTTCTTTCGAATGCTTCAATGAAGCCGTCTTATTCAACGTAATTTCTAAGATGTGTTCAAACACTTACTTGGGTCTACTTCACAAACTCTATCCAAAACTATTTTATTCGTTAACCCTGATACAAATTTGTTCTTCAATACTTCTTACAAATGCTGCCCAAATTCACATGTTCACGCCGAAATTTTTAACCTTACAAAATACGAGTTTATACTCTCACCTCATCCTTGTTTGACAGCATAAAACCCTATTCTATGCCGGAATACAGAAAATGTCGGCGTTAATTGGTGTACTAAAAGTTGATATGTTATTGTACGATTTACTGCCTGGAGAATCAAGCCAATGGAAATTTCTCAAAATCTTATACGCCTCAGCACCAATTGTACTTATCAGAGCAGGAACTTTCTGTTCACTATCGGTACCATTTGCAAAAAAAATAATAAATTTCTAGCTTTTCTTTTCCCTAAAATCGCCAGTCAAACTAAATTCATTAATTTGACCTACTGCCCCGACAAACTTCACAACAGGTTGCTCAATCATTTTGACAAAGTCAACTGCCGACAAAAATTACTCACTGTAAAATACACACGAGAATTTTTTACTCGTCAACACTGTTGTACCTTTTGCAACATGTGCAAATACAGTTAAACACATATAGCTTACAAAACTCATGTCGTATTGGAATTAATATATTTGCATAAGTACACTAGCTTATTAAGCCCCATAACTGGGCTTCTCAACTTCTTCTTGAGCATACATCACATAACCAGGGGCTGTTCACTGTATCCACAATGGCTTGTCGCAAATTTGTTAAGGCCCTCTCCATGTATACCACCTCGAAAAAGTGTTAGTTCTGTGACATATATTTACTCTGTGAAAGTTTTCTTTCACTTTAATAAAGGAAGAGACAAATTCGAAAACCAACCGGTATTTCTATTACTAGAGCTACTGACCAAATGGGAACGAAACGTCTGTAGAGGTCATAAGAAAATATATTTAAACAGAATTTACACAATAGTAAAAATAATGACTTTTACAGACAAGTCAGGTTACTAGATAATAAAATAAGCATAAATTATGATAGTGTATGGAATTTCAGATGATGTGTTTTTACCGTGACCAAGGTGATTAATTCAGGTACGAACCTGACCTTCACTTAACTTGCAAATCAGGTTCTACGTAATTTTCTGAGTTCTAGACGTTTCCAAAATTATGTTTGTTCCCAGAACAGCTTATAAACATCTTTAAATTCTTTGCCAGCTAAGGGTCGAGCATAGGTTTTGTTCATTTTGAAGTAAGTTACACCCGTTGAGATATAAGAAAAGCTGTTCTGCATAATCAACTAATTTTCGGGAATTTATCGACATTTACTAGATTTTGCTCCAGCTCTTGACGAAGAACTAAACTTGACACGACGGCGTAGTTATGAGTGGGTCTTACCAAATATGTCTTGTAGTAATTCGGGACAGTTGCCCCTAGATCATCCCTCAATATTTATTCGACCACATCCTTCTCGTCCTTGGATGGCGACCCCATAGTCTTGGTTCTTGTAAGGCGATCGCGACCTCTTCGCCCTCTGATGAAGCTCTCGTTCCCCTCATTCATCGAATGGTGGACCCAACGAACTGAAGACCTCTGAGACCCAGGACAGCAAAGAACACGGTGTGGACTATGGAATGGCATGAACCACAAGCTCTTCTTTATAAATCCCTTGAATATCATTCTTCGGCGTTGACACCATGGATAATTTCAAACGTATTTCTCCTGATAGTATTTGTAGAAGCAAAATGAGACCTTTCTGACGACGCATAGGAAACGTTCAGCGTCTCGTCGGAGAATTACTCAGGTCTTCTTGACTACACGTCTGTTCGGCATCATGGACAGAAATGTTCTTATTTTCCATGAAAAATTTCTCAATCGTTCTTCAACAAACTACTTCTCTTGTTGTAACGTCGCAACGAGAAATCCAGCCAATACTTTCCTCGTAGCTAACCCCGGGTTTGTTCGCTTATATGATCAGATAAGGTTGTAATTCGTGGTACAAAACAAAATAGTTCTAGCATAGATATCAAAGCTGTAGAAGTCATTAAAGTTCCAAAACACAATAGGTACATTATACATTCAATACATAGACTATTAAAACTTACATTCTTCCTGGCACTTGGTAACTATGGTCATAGAGTAGTAAATACCTAGGTTAATTGACAAATAAATTGAAATTTATACTCATCTGTAACACTGGACAAAATGCTGTGTTACAGTTCTAAAATTATTTCAACTTTGACGTGTCCCCACTTCAACCCAGGGTGTCCCTGTAGGGCTGGTCTGGAAGGTTTAAAGTGGGGGTTAAAACCCCCTAGGCCATATGCCTCAGTCGTCGGGCCCGAACAGCTCGAGGAGTCGAGCCTGCATCCGCACCGAGATCGGGCTGGCCCGGGGATCGCTTGTGGCGCCATCAGCTGCTGGTAGCTGCTGAGCCCAGGGAGTGGTGGAGGACTTGGGTATTTCCAGGAGAATCAAAGTCCAAGAAGGGCATTTAGTGATGTAAGGAAAGTTGGGCTTTGGGGTTTCTGCATGGAGAGAGTAGGGTATAGGGGAGTGTGAGGAATGGTAGAGAGGGCTGTAATAGAGACTATGCACAGGAGTCCTAGTGAAGTACTCCTTGCAGGGATGCTACCCTCCCCAGTCGGGCTTTTTCGGGTCTTGCAGATGGAGTCTAGCGCGATCCTGCCGGCGACCATGTCCACAGCGCTTGGGCATACCACAGGGAAGTAGGAGAGAGTGGGCCGCTACCCAGGAGGGAGCAAGCACCAGAGAGAAACTGGGCTGCTACCCTGACAAGCGCGAGCACCAGTGAGAGAGCGGGCTGCTACACCGAAGGGAGCGAGCACCTAGAAGGGAGGTCGGGCCCCTACCCCTAAGGGAGTGTGCACCAGGAGAGGTTGGGCCGCTACCCCAAAGGGAGCAAGCACCAGGTAAAGCAGGAGGGGAAAGGGCTGCTACGCAAATGGCAGCGAGCACCTCGGGGAAGTAGGAGTAGACCAAATAAAACTCATAGAACTCCTTTCTGTACGTTTATTCCCTGACTGTGGTTACGTAAAGGGGGAAGAACTGTCTACAACAATATTCTAGGTATCTTATATATGTATATATATATATATATATATATATATATATATATATATATATATATATACACATACTTTCATAGGTCTCGACTAGGCGCAGTTACATGAACCATTATTAACAGATACATGGAGCATTATCGTAAACTACCACATACATTACAAAGACAATATTTACATACAAATGCACATTCGCAACTATGTACATAAACCCAGCCACATAAACAAACAGTACAAGAGTTTATCATAATACAGTAGAACCCCGTCATTACGTTACCATTGTTACGTTTTCCCGCTAGATACACCAATTACTGTCGGTCCCGTTTTATCGTCATTTGTTTCTATGTACAACATTCCCGTTTTTCACAGCTCTAAGTATATCTATTTCTCGCTGTTTATGATTTTTATGTAAGTTTGTTTACTCTCTGAACACGAGCGACAAGCACAGATATATGTATAAATTTACTGCAAACTTCAACGTTAACTGCAAGTTGATCAGCTGTTCCGCTTGCGTACATCATTACAATTTGGAACTAGGCCATCCAACGCCATTTAGTTGACCTGTGGTTACTCGCTCACGTGACCACGGGTCTTGCAGATGGAGTATAGCGCGATCTGACCTTGTCAAGGTCTGCACAACCACCCAAAAGGTTAAGTGGCCCAGGAAAACAGCACAAACGGAATTCTTGTGAGTAATATTTTCGCCAAGAATATTATAAAGTAATTGAGACAGCGGTTATGGGATTACAAGAATATATTATTGAGCAAATTGGTGTGAAGAAGATTGTGATGCTGGAAAATATTCTTATCAGTGGAGAAAAAGTGGAAGCCTTATAACTATACCCAGAAATTGACACAGAATCTTTTCAGGTAGAAATTACATTAGTTCTTAAAACCAACAGAAGTTCTTGCCTTAATGATGCTGTAACAGCTTTCAAAGAAATGACACCTGAAGTCAGAAACTTATTTAAAAATGTAGAAAATCTTGTTAAGCTACTGCTGGTGTCTCCAGCTTCTTCTTATGAAGTAGAGAGGAGCTTCAGTGCTATGAGGCACCTGAAAAGCTATTTGAGAAGTACAATACACACTCTATGTTAAAGCATGTAGCCCTCTGCTATGTTTATAAAGAAGTACTTGACAAAGTAGACATCAGGAAAGTGGCACAGCTCTTTGTTTTAAGAAAGGATTACAGAAATTCAGTGTTTGGTAATGTACGTGTTTGAAATGAGTATTTTTTCATTTGGTACATTGACATTATATAAAATGCTGTAAAATTGTGTAGTTAGTACTTAGCCTATGATAATTCAACATACATTTTGTATATATTTCATGTGAGTTTTTATAATTCATTTTCTCTAAGCAATAGGTGGGCCTACATATAATATAAATTTCTTTCTGAGCACACATCTCTCGTGTATAGTGATTGTAAAATTTTTGTAAAATTCGCAGTGGTCTGTATGATTTCTTCCTTTTTTTTAAATATTGCTGCAGTTTATGTATTTGTATGCATTATATTCGTTGCTAATTTCATTATTTTGATTTTTTTCTTAAATTTTTTGAATTGTGACACATTATACTTACTATTGTATTTTTTAAATTTACATTTGTTGTATTAAAACGTTATATGCTAATAAAACTTAATTTTGGTTTTTAATTTAATTAATGTAATTTTTTCTTTTGTGTCGTCAATGAAATTAGATTGCTAATGTCAATCGGGTCAAAATCAGTCTTAAGTAAGCAGCGTAAGAGCCATAATGGGCTTAGAGTGCAGAAGCGAAACGAAGGAGAAACATTTTCTTGGGGAGGACCCCTGAATCCCCCGCTTTAGTTGGGAGATTGGTGTTGTGGTATAATCAAAATAAATTCTGCCCCCCACAAAATTTAGTGATTGTGGCGCCCATACTCTATGCATGTAACTGCTTGATCACACACTATTCACTGTTCACTCACCTTTGTTCATAGTATCTATGATACATGGTAGCATATCACACTTGACACACACAACTCTCACCACAGAGAGAAAAAATCCCAAGGAGAAATTGTGAAATTTGATATTAAAGGGTAAGTTATATTTATCTTGTCTACAGTACAAGCATTGCAGTTGAACTTTTAATGTATACTTAGGCCACAGTCAGTTTAGAAAATTAAGAATATATTGCAAATTGCTGGACTGATTGCAGCCTAAATACATGTTTAAAGTTCTTTTGCGAAGTGTTTACTTTAGTTCAAGGTTAAGTAAAATATATGCTATACCCTACCAGCACACATACATCCTGAGGACGTCCGTAGGATGTGGGAACTGTTGTCCCTAGGATGTCCTAGGGAAGTTCATTTCAAGTCCTTTTTATGTAGGAAAAGTTCATGGAAAAGTACTATCTACGGACATCCCTAGGATGTCTGGCATACACATCCCTGGGACATCCCTACGAGCTCCTTGGGATCTGTAATAAACACATACCCAAGACATCCTCAGGAGCTCTCTGGAATCTGCATTAAATACATCCCCAGGACATCCCTAGATATGTAAACTTAGTATTTAACACACAGTCAAATACACATAATTGTTATTGTAGCCTCTTAAAATCTTTTGAATAAACAATTCGTCTGTAATAACATTTTTTTTAATGTGTCAAATTCCACAAGTCTACCAGTTATAATAAAAAATGTGTTGAAATTAATAAATTTACCAATTTCTTAAGGCATATATGAGTGTTATGAATTATCTACTAAATTAATTGCAACAAACTTCATGTATATTGAAATAATATCGTGAGCTATCTAGTGGTTATATTAGGAACTTGCCTAGAAATCCACTACGTCCGTGGGAGCTCCTGCTCGGATATCCCAAGGAGCATCTGCTCGGACATCCCAGGGAGCTCCTGCTCGGACATCCCAGGGAGTGCCTGTTGAGACATCCCAGATGACTCCTGCTCGGACATTCCAGGGAGTTCCTCAGAGGGGCTCCGTGGCAGCTCCATGTAAGGACATCCCTGGGAGCTCCCCAGATGAGGAATTTAGGATGACCCAAATTCGTCTTCCAAGGAACTTCCTAGGATGTGATGTACTTTTCGAGGAGGTACTTGGGACATCCTAGGGACATGGTTTTTCGGAGCTCTCGGACATCCAAAATATCCATCCCTAGTACATCCCGAGGATTGCATGTACCTGGATATCCTCAAAGGATTTCCCTAGGATATCCTGGGGACTTGCTGTGCTGGTAGGGTAGTAGCAAATGCCACATTTCTCTTCTAGAGAATTAAAGAAGAAAAAAGAAACAAAATAATTAATTCTATGAGACTGATACAGAGCATAAAGCACCTCTACGGAATTAGCTCCCAATTAAATCTGAGGGAAGCGACAGGCCAGAAACACTGGCTTAGTGCTTCATAACCTCACAGTAGGCCATTTGAGCCATATTCCTCCCTAACCCAAGCTGCATGCAATTGTTAGAGCGTAAAGGCTACAGGCCTGGCAAGCTGCTACCCCTCCCGCTCCCTCCTAACTCCTAGTAGTTAGACACTAACCTAGGATTTGCCCCTTCTGGGCGAACAAAAAATAAAGTACTCGAGAATTTTTAATTTACTTCCGGTATAATTTTTTACTGAGCTATTTATTATAAACATAAGTAAAAATATTTAACCAAGTGTGAAACGAAAAAGTCGAACAAAATGCAAGAAAAATTGATTATGTACAGGTTTTAACAACCAATATGTAAAGGAAACAAGTACAGCTATACTTAAGTTCCCCGGTAAATAATGAATTACCATTACCAGAGGTGTTGGAAGAAGTTGGGTAGACATTGGCCATGTGATTAATGCGCATGCTAGCAATGTGAAAAGCAGTCGATTTCCTATCTCAGGATTTCGCACTTGAATAAAATATTTTATGGTCTTTGAAGTTGACAGGTTTTTAATGGGCCGAATTCCTCGCGGACCTTCCTTCCTCCTGCACTAGAACTGCCATTCTTGCGAACATGCTAGTGCACTGCACTGTTCTTAAATCCGCTATGTGGGCCTGGATTCTTTGGTTTATGGTGTCTTAAGATCATAGGATTCCTCAAGTTAAAAACCTGTCCTCTTACACTCTATTGTTGGTAATCTACCATCCTAATGTTGTTACCCGATTTGTTCAATAAGCCGTTCATTGGACTGTTCATGCATGGTGGGAGGGTTATGTTTAACCATCGTCCCCTCTTTATCCATGCACACGAGGAGGTAATCTTTGGCTTTCACACCATCAGATACATCCCACCTCTTTTCCAGTCAGTAAATGAGCTATTCTATATCAGTTAAAGGGCTTTCTGTAATAAAAAGCTATTCGGCTGTAGATCTTAATGGCATCTTTCATAGCCTTGTACAAGTCAAGGGTCTTTCCCCTTCTTTATAAGTACTATAGCCCATAGATCTAGAGTGGTCTCTGTGTGTATTGTTCACTGCCAGTAAATGTCTATCAATATTCTCAGGGTAGGGGAACAAGTATGTTCAGACCCCCCTCCCCCAGGCGCTTACGTTTCTCTTCAGAGCAGACATTGCAGTCGCCAAAGTTTTCATGTCCTCCAGTTTTCGTACACATTCTCCTCGTTCAATATCCTCATAGATGGCGCGAGGCTCCTGTCTATTACAATAAACTTCAACATTTTGATGTTTGGGAGGCATGGTTAATGATCCTTGAACATCGTCCGCTACTACAAAGAACAATTTTACATTAATAAGCTGAACTTGTTCCCAGAGCTCATCTTGAGAAAGTTCGTGATTTTCTGCTTGTGTAGAGTATTTATAATTTTTTTATGTTCCTTCAGAAGCGGTGCATTATATGTCTTCTCCTGTTTCTTCTAACCGTGTTCCATAATGGTTTTAATACCGATACCATAGGATAGACAGATACGTTCATACAAATGCCACTGGCTGACAGAGGAATGGCCAGCATCTCCATCTACTATGTTCAGCCATGGTTTTCAGCTTCATCTGGCCCCTCCAGCCAGTCATCGAAACATTGAAGTCTCTCTATGACATCTTTTGTGAATTGGTGAATAATACTGGCTATTTCCCTCCTTTTAAGGGCCGTGTATCTAGCAATCTTGATTATTCCATGTCTCAAGTTATCTGAGGGTATTTGCTAGCATGTGCCTCCCTTTTAACGCAATCCCATAACACATATTTGAACTGTGTCTTCAACTTGACATGCTGTGCACAAGACGACTGTACTGAGCCGAAATCATGTAAGTTTGCTTCGAAATGTCCATGTCCTGTTAGTATCTGTTCTAGCTCATGTGTAATGTCAAACAATTTGAGTTTCATTCTCTGCTGGATATTGTGAACTACCGCATAGAGATACCTGCATTTTTCTTTAGTATCCCAGCATTCTTGCAATGCTGCAATGGGCATGTCTCTGGCAGTTCTTTTTTTTTTCATTCAGTAGGAGTGCGATCACGAATCTGTTTTCTTAATTCACTCCTGTCAATTATAAAGAGATATATTTGGATAACTCCTGCCAGGACTGCTAATGCATTGTTCGAGACAGTTCTATATGCCTTTGCAATGGTCAGCAGAGCCACTCTCTGTGCCTTCAGGAGGTGACATCTATAGTGCACTTGGTGAGCCCTGTGCTCCTACAATGCAGCCCTATAGCACATTATGGACACAAAGACTCCCTCATACATTATATTTAATGTTCTACAGTGCAAACTTCGTCCAGGAGGAGCCAATGTTCTTGTTTTGGCAAGTAAGATCACAGACTTGTCACAAATGTATTTAACGTTTTCCATAAACGACAGCGAGCTGTCATGCATCACTCCCAGGTATTTACATTTGTTCACAAATTGTAGTTGTCTACCATGGAATCATACTACCGGCCATATTTTCCCTGATATTGTTTTTAAAATATGCGTACAATTTATTTTCCACTGAGAATTTGAGTATATTTGTTATAGCCCACTCTTCTACTTTCGAAGAACAATATTGCTCTTTTCTTCTATTTCTCTCCTGGATGAGCCATCCACCAGTAACAAACCATCATCTGCGTACCCATAAATTTCGCATACCACAGGGAGGTCCTGGGTTAACATGCTGTCGAACATGTTCCACAGCAGAGGTCCTAGCACTAATCCCTGGGGACAGCCTTTGGTCAACAGTCGTGTTCAAGAGAGTCTTGTCCAGAAAAATGCAGGTTCTTTCATTAATGTATTTCAGAAGTACTTCGTAAATATTTCTGGGGTAAGCATTATATTTCAACTGCCACATGATCTCTGGCCACCGGGCATTGCCAAACGTCCCAGAGATGTACAAGAAGATTCCACTGATGTATGGTTCCTTCGAATTTTGTACATGCTCAACCACATCAAGCACTGCCAGTTCAGCACTCTGGCCAGATCTGAAGCCATATTGTTTAGAGGATAAACCTACTGTCTCGTCGAGATTTTTGATAAGTCCCATGCTTAGAAACGTCTCAAAGAGTTTGCCGAGATTGGGTAAGAGTGTTAACTGGCTGTGAGTTTTGGGTAGAGTGATATCCTTGCCACCTCCTTTATATATCACTCGTAGGACTCCAGTTGTCATATTTTAGGAAATTCCCAATCTCAGCAACACGTTAAAATTTTCAAGCATGTTAGTCCTTGGTCTTGAGAGGCTTCTCAACAATATCTCAGTTGTTCAGTTGTATTTGCGTAGTGCCTTTTTGAACTTCATGGATTTCATGAGTTCTGTAAGTTCTGTCATTGTAATATTACCATTATCATTGGTGTGGGAGAACAAACTCATTTCTCTCCTTTTAACATAATGTTCAGTGGTATCTTCTTGCACATCATCTTCCAGAAGCAATACTTTCATTAGTTTGTTTATGTTACTTTTTATGTCAAGAGGCTTTGTAACTCCTTCAATAGCCACACTTCTAAGGATGTTAGGAGTGTGTAGCTTGCCCACTGTGATTTTATAAATGACACCCCAAGGATCTTCGTTACATTCGGTTTATATTATGACTTGCCAAGCTGCTTTCCCCTTTACAAGGAAAAGGTACTTATACCTTCTATTTAACAGCCTTATAAGCTTTTGCTTCAGTTTGTCTATTGACCAGATCTCTTCCTCACTTCAGATGTCTCCGCTTCTGTTTCACCTATCTTCTTTGGTGTTTAAGTTCATCATCCCACCATTTATTTAATTGTGGTCTAGTAGCAGATTTGCGCATAGTGAGTTCATACATTTTCGTGATGGCAATAGTCATTCCTAAGGCTAAGTTTTCAGGAGAAGATGCTTCAATGTGGATAATTCTCTCCTTAGGAAGTCATACTGCTGGAGAATATCATCAGAGCTATCGGATTCTCCATCTTTACTCCATATATATGTAATCAGCGTATGATCGCTTGAAGTCTCATCCAGAACTGTCCATTCAGTCAGTGTCTTGTCCATCTGCAGTTGTCAGAGTGGCATCGATGAAGGTTTCTGTGTTCCTGACAGGAGACACATAAGTAGGCAAATGGCCTGGTTGGTTGCATATTCTCAAGTTGTTCAGTTTAACATTTTTTTATCAGCCTTCCTTTATCATCTGTTATTGGGGAAGGACATAGTTCAGATTTGGCATTAATGTCAGCTCCAACAATGACCTTTTTTCTCTGGGTTAAGTTAAGCATACTTTCCCATTTATGTAGGTGATGTACAGTGGGGTCTGCAAATTGTAAATAAGAAGACACAAAATATGCCTGTCCTTCCCCAGCATGCACCACCACCACCATTTGATGCTCATTTAACAGCGAATTCATTTGCATAGCCATCACATTCGCTCTTACCCAAATTCAAGCTTTGGTGCATCATCCTTGACCATTACTGTTTCAGGAATTCCCACAACCAAGCCTCTTAGAACATATGACTACTGAAATAGTAGAATGTCCAACTCTGCAAAGTGTATCATTTCAAGAGTGGCTGCAGCCGAGTTCTGCATATTTAAATGGCCGATATTAGAGGTTTCAACAGCCGTAGTCACTGCGTTGATCTACAGAACAAGTTTCCTTGCCCTAGTACTTGCTTGCCAGGTGCCCATATTTCTGGCACATATAGTACCTGAAGGTACAGCTCGCAAAAGAGATTCACACACTTTCATTCCCAACTAGGAGTTACCTTACCATGGCAAAGCACTCAAATACTATATGTACTGTGCTCTTCTTACAGTCTCCTTTCCTTATTCTAGGCACTAGTTCATTCTTCAATTGTTCGATTGTGATGTTTGTTTATCTGAAGTTCTGCCTATGTATGTCGTGGACAAACATATCCTTGTCCGCCTATCTAGGTATGTCATATACGATCACCTGCGGTCTTCGCTTCATGGGAGCTTCAATTTTTAGGTCTGTTCTCTTATAGCCTCGACCACCGTCAATTTCTCCAATGTTTTGTCGTCCCCTGCCTCGATTATGTCTCCTCTGTTCCTCAAGTAATACATATTTTTTATTTTAAGAACATCCTCAGAGGAATTTACACATTGTTGTAGTTCTTTCCTGGTTTCTTGGCTAGTTTGGTAAGATTTAGTAGGCATAAACTCGCAGGTTTATCAGCTGCCTCTTTTTGGGTCTGGTGTGGTGCCAACCTGGTTTTTGTCTTTGACTTTGGTGCTCGCGATTTCAGCGAACGATGCAGTGGCTGATCCGGTTAATCCTTTGTTTCTTTCAAATGCCTCAAACTTACCTTTAAGATTGGCATTTTCCACAAGTAATGATTGCACTATGGCTTGTACTTTCATTATCCTGGGCAGAAAGTATTTGCACTATTCTTTGTTGACTTTCTTGTTGACATAAATACAAAAGTCAATTAGATCTTATAATATTGTCTCTGTGTCTGTTTTCGGGTCCTCTTTCAACTCAGGGAAGTACTTATCTTCCTCTTCCCCTTTTTACCTCTTCCACCTTCTTTCTGAGGTGTACCTCTTTTAGTTGTACTCTCACAACTGACTACGCCATTTTCTTGTCCACTCCAGCGATCAATGCTTTTACTCTCTTTAACCACTCCTTATCGTGACTGGGTAATGACTCTGATTCCCAGTTTGTGTTGACTGCTAACAGTTTTTCGAAGGCCCAACCTACGAAAATTTTTGGTGTTTCTTGGGTAATCAAGTCCTTCAATCTCTCTTTGTCATTCCATGGCTCACCAGCCTTTGGCTGCACCAATATTTCTTCATACCATGTCATGGTGATGATGCTTCACTTAAGTCTTTCAACATAACACACAACACAAAAGTCACTTTTTATCACGATCTTCTTATACACTCCTGTCCTCACTTTTACTGTCCACTGTCCACTTTAACACTTCGTGAGGGCTACCACCTAAATGGACTGGAGCACTGCCCTTAGCCAGCACTATCCTATACACCCTTTTCGCCGTCTGCAGGGGCCAGCTGTACAGCACATTACAACACACAGGTTAAATTCCAAATCCTGTTGACTGACAGCCCTGAAGTCAGTTGCCACTACTCTCCCACATTGAAGAAGGCGGGGGTGTTTAGTGCAGTTGACAGAGAGATATTCTCTTGAACTCTGTCATGCTGCTTTCCATGCTGATTTCTGGTTTACCTTCAGTAATGAAGTGTGCCCAAAATTCAGCCAATATTACATTATTAATTAGTTAAGCCTGAATATTGCAGTAGTAAGTGCAAGTAACATTAAACATTTTGTATCCATTCATAGAATGTGCTGTCATTCCAAGAGGTAAACGGACCCAGCATATGTGAAAGAATGGTTGACATGGATATATAGAACTTACCAGAGAAATCAGGGTGATCATACAGTGCACATCAGATTCAGCAACCCCACAATGATCTGAGGCCGTGTCTCAATTCACCCAAAGAGCATTCTTTCATGTGCTCGGTGACACAGATATGTCACAACTACATCAGATTGAGCACCATCTGCCTGATTCAATTGTTTGCCGACAGTACAAAAGAGCGAGAGTATGAAGTTGTATGCTCGCTTTCGCACTCTCATGCTCTCCAGTGTACGTCGTCTTGATCACAATTATAGTTTCACATTAAAGAAGAAACACGTGTCATATATTGGAAAAACTAAAAATATGTTTACACGAGCGGGGGTCGCAGTGAGGGTAAAATACATTGATGACTCTCCGGTGAAGTGAGTATTAGAATTTATCCTGCACAGCGATGGCGTGCGAGGACAGGTTGCCCGGTAGCGCCACCTCGTCTGGTGTACGGGACTAGCACCTAGGTGATCTTGGTCGTGCGGCCGATGGTTGGCGTTAAACAATTTCCTCCTGCTCGACGACGTGTTTCGCAGGGGACCTTAGGCGTTCGCTTCGCGTCGATGCATACAACGAAAGCACTCGCCAGAAACGCCTGCTGGGATCATGATGTGCCAGTCTGAGACACTCACTGAACCTAGCCTATACCTCGTTAAAGGCTCTCTGGTGGTCGGCTGTCCATTTGATCAGTCTGATCGGTGACAGCAGGTCTGTCAGCGGTGCTGTCATTAAGGCGAAGTTGCACAGCCAGTTGATGAATCCGAAGAATATCCTCAGCTCCTTTCGTGTCTGGAGTACCGGCTGGTCATTGATTAATTGTAGCTGTTCTGGTGTAGGTTCGCTTCCTTCTGACTCTACTAGATTGCCAAGGAATTGCATACAAGTCTTGTCAATGTGTCACTTCTGTCAATCCGTTGGTTGCCAGTCTTTCCAGGACTAGAGACAGGTGGTGAATGTGTTCCTCTTACGACTCGGATCATATGACAATGTCGTTCAGGTAGGCCAGAGCGAATTCACCAATATAGCCATCGAGTACGTCCACCATCAGAGTCTATAATGTTGCAAGTGCGCACTTAAGCCCAAAAGGCATCCCACAGAACTGAAATCTCCGACCATCTGGGGTGGTGAATGCCATCTTGTGCCAATCTTCTGGTGCCACAGACACTTACCAATATCCACTGCGAATATCAAGTGCTGACATGACTTTGGCATGCCCGAGTGCTCCTAGCGCTCCTTTGACTTGTATGTATGGCGGTGGTGCACTCTGCGTGGTTCGGTTATGGGTCTAAAATCCACACAAAACCTCCAGCTTCTGTCCTTCTTCAGGGCCAGTGTGATGGCCGAATTGTATTGGCTATATGTTGGCTCGATCACACCCTCCTGCAACATCTCTTGGATTTGGTCCGAACAATTTTGCACAGATGAGGTTGGCACCTGTGCGGTGGTGTTTTCACAGGGTATGTTGTAGTCAATAGGATACAGTGTTGTGTGACTTCTGTATGCTTGAGGCAGTCCTAAGCTGCCAATTCATCACGACATTCCTGGAGTATCCTTTGCACTGCCTCCCTATATGTTTCTGTTACATCGTGTTCCAATTCGTCGAGCAAAATTGGTGCCACTGGCCAGTCGCTTCTCGGCTCTAGGTTATACACAGTTCGACACTCTTTCTGGCCAAAATGTATCCTCTGTGCTGCCAATTCCACTACTGTGTATTGCTCAGTCAACCATGGGTTCCCTAGTATGACGTCTTCTCAAAGCTCTGAAGTTACTAGTGTACTTGTCACCTTAATGGTGTCCCGAACTTAAAAAATTAATGTTTGCCTCCCCAACAGTTTCACATCTGCTATGCTATTGCTAGCTAAAATGTATGTACAATAGTTTCTAACTGGTTCAGATCGATACACTGTGGTTTCACAAAATTGCGAGAGGCTGCAGTTTCAGTTAGGGCTCGGAACCTGTAGTTCAACAAAATAGGTGTACAGAGTATGCAGTGTTGCGAATTTTGAATATGGCTAAAAACATACTGCTATACATTTCGGTCGTTGTTGGCTAGTATTAGTGAATTTTCAGGTTTTACCGAAATGTTACTTTGTTTACATTGTAATAGGTCTCTTTTGTTCTCAGGCATTTCAGTATTTTGTACCAATTTGGATACAGGGTTTGGCAGCACTCTTTGTTTACCTTCAGGAGATGGCACTGTCTGTGTCATCGGTGGGTCCATAAAACCTGTTTGCACCCTTGTAGTTCTGTAGAAGTTTGCGAACATACATTTACAGGGACACCTGAATTACACATAGCTAAAGGCACATTAAGGTGCTAGCAAGCTTCTAAAGCTGGAACTTGTTTACATGCTTAAGCTACAGAAACATCCTGACTTTCACTGTTGACACAAACATGTGGTATGGATTTATTTTGTATGTGTTTACACCGGGAATGTAGTTGTTGATGTGTTGGCATCACAGCATGGGTAGTTTACATAAACATGCATCGACTTGCTGACACATTGGTAACACTGTATCGCCGTCGGATTGCCTAGGAATTACGTATACTGACTGTGCAGTCAGCTAGCGGGGTTATGTGGGTGGTTAATGGGTGTCACCTGGACATGAAATGGCCCAGTTCGGTAGAGCAGAGCTCAGGGTGTGTGGCATTCGCTGGCAGTTCCAAGACTAGGCTGCGATATGGGGATGGCTGAAAAATCCTTAATAGTAAGTACACAACACATTGATGGCTTGGGAAGATATTGGCGGGGCAGGGCAAGTAATGCTACGTAAATGATGTAGAAAATGCTCAGGCGGTTTAAGTTCATGTGACAAATTTTATTATGTTGGCACAAAACAGAAAAAATTACAGACACAGTTGCTGAGAAACCTAGATTATGCTAACGGTAGCTATAATGATGGTGTGTCATGCTCCAGTGGGAGCACATGGCAGCTAGTAACGAGTCTCTCTAATCTCACATGCCCCACTTGTTCGCTCGAAGTGAGAAAATATGCAAAGTTAGGAAACACTGCACTAGGTTTCTGCTGGTTGGTTGCGGGAGAAGGTCTATCCCTTATGTTGTATGTTTCAGCATCTGGCCCATGTGGCGGGAATCGCAGACAAAGAACACTTGAAGAATAGTATGATAAAACTATACTTCCTGTGGGGGCGTGAAATTTTTACATATATTAAATTGAGATTCCGGTTCCGAAATACACTAAGACTTACAGAAACTACTAAGTAAGTCGATTACCAAGATGATGTTCGGCCCCGCGGGAAGGAGCTTGGCACACACACGTCCATCCTATCATGGCCACCAGAAAAAATGGGGGTCACACAAATAAAAACAACTAACGATCAGCAGCCACCCTCTTAAAATACAGCAAGACATGCAAAAAATTATGGGAAAAATTTGGCTACTTAGTCTACACAGACATAACCCTTTTTAATTGTGTTCTTAACTGATATTCAACCTCTCAATAAGCTAGTTTTGTAGCTGGGTGTGAGGTCAATACCGGGTAGCCTCTCACAGTTACCTTGGTGCAGGCGCGAGGGGGGTGGCACTGGACACTGCATTGGAACACTATAGGGTGGATCGCACTAGCTGGCTAACTCTGACACTTTCGCAAACCCTGCCCTCATGACTGGCTGCTGTACGACACCGCCACTGCACTCGTCGGGGAACAGGTCTCGGGTGCACAGTTTCGTTGTGTGTTGGTGATTGGGCTCTCGTGGTACGATGACAACTGGAACAATTTGTTGACATGCAAAGATTACTTGATGACATGTTGGCAACACTGGAACAATTTGTTTACAAAAACATGTTAATTTTGCATGTTGGCATATCTGAATGACAGTTATTGTTTATTTGAATTTGTTGCACATTACATTTTCTTGTTTCTGTGTTTTTTTTTTGGTTGGAACATAAATTGTACAGGATAGGCTAAAAAAACAAACAAGAATTCTGAGTCACATCCGGTATAGTTGACAGATCTGGGTGACAGTCGCGTCTGGTTCTCTGACCCCGTTCTGTCGTTTCCCGACCTTTCCAACATAGGTTTTCCTGCTGCTTTGTTAGGGCATTCATGATGCCAATGAAATACTTGCCCTGGACAGTTGTTACAAGGAAACTTCGGGGGTTGTGTGTGATAGATATTTGGTCGTTCTGATTTATAATTGAAATGTTTTGTAGGTCTTGTATTGTCTTTTTCAGGTTTCGTTACTCTCAGATTTTCCCGGTTGTGATGGTTGTGGTTTCTACTCAAATAATTGTTGTTGCAACTAGGTACTCTGTCATGGTCTCGTCGTGGAGCTTCCTCTGTCATTGACTTCTCTAGCATGACTTATGACCTTAGAAACCCAGTCTCGCTGCCGTAAATTAAGGAAGCTAGTGTCCTACCTGAATGGTGATCTCACAGTAGATGCAACAACCTCCAAAATCTCTGTGGTAGACATACTTGGGTGATATTTACGTATTGTACTGATTTTATGTGTAACAAATGCGCATAGTGACTCGGAAAATTGCTGCTCTGCAAGTATACATTTACTATGTGACTGTAGCGAGGAAAGGTGTTACTAAAATGCCACATAAATGCAGCACTAAATTCCGCCCATGATTATCCGTAGTGTGTTATGCCCTTCCACAGTAACTTAGCCTTACCTTGCAATTTTTTTCACACACAGTTAGGCATGTCTGTTTCCTCTACGCCATAGCACTGTAACCTCTGGACGCAGTTCTCTAGGAAGGCTGCTGGTTCCTATGCTGGTAATCCAGTGATGGCTCATTGAGACTGGAACCTATTAGGCATGTGATGAAACACCAGACACATGCGGCTCTCGCCTCTTTGTCCGGTGTATAAGGGGTTGGGGAGGGGTAACACTTGTTGACATTATGCACTGCCTTCCTGCCTGTCCCTTCGTACTCGGTGTTCCATGGTTTTTCTGTAAACTCACAATGTTATGTACTGGTGTGTCGTTGTTCCCTTAGTGAAGTAATGTCTGAAAAATGTTCTGCCCACCAGCTTGCCATACTTGCTGAGGTCATGGAATACGCGGATGACAAAGTTTACCTGCTCTCGTGTCGGGCAATCGGCGATGATGGCTGGTATTTTTCACGCTGAAAAAACTCATCTGTTATTACTGTCTGACACTTATGCTACGTGAG
Source organism: Medauroidea extradentata (assembly GCA_003012365.1). NCBI lineage: Eukaryota > Metazoa > Arthropoda > Insecta > Phasmatodea > Phasmatidae > Medauroidea > Medauroidea extradentata. The sequence continues at coordinate 19,111 of PNEQ01113205.1, forward strand.
GCAGTGTTCGTGGAACAGTAAATTACAACATAAAAACGGAAGCATCCTTCCATCAGTCCTTGGCACTTTTCACAAGGTCGTACATCTGTTAAGTTTCTACTGGAATATAGGTAAGTGCAATGGCGTCACCTTTACTGCTTTCTGACAGCACATTGTCCTGATATGCCACACACACTTGACATACAAGTTATCGATTCTCCCATGAGAAAGTGGTGCTTAGTTCCATGTCCACAGCAAACTTTTCCTCCCGAACTCGTGATGCCACTTGCATGTCATCACACCAGCGAATGTTTGTAACACTGACATACCTAAATGCATCAGGTCCTGGCACTTGATGTAAGCAATGTTCACACAATCTATCGGCTACACCATTCACAGTATGCCAGTGTACACATACTTTGTCCCATCCCGCGGACCACTCACATCCGAAATTCGCCAAACTATATTGTTGGAGGCCCATGCCTTCCCACAACACTGCTATTGTCCCTACACCTGTAGGGGGTTTATAACTTCCCCGAATGATTTTCTGCAGTGGTTCTATGCTGCCTTCTGTGCACAGGGGCAATTTTGGCCATAGGCATAGGGTATGGATAAGTTCATACAAATGCCAACTTAATCTGACAAAAAAGATCGGATGATATTCCAGAAGGAAAAAAAAGTCTCATAACAATTTGGAATTTGGAGTGTATAAGTACAGGAGATAGGAAAATGCACATACTTTAGAAAAGGAAGAGTTCGAGGTTTAATGAATGACCACTAAGTTTCCGTGCCATGTTAACGACTTGGGTGGCTGGGGAATCGGGTGAATCACTTAACATTGCCAGGCACCACTGTTGAAGAGCCTGTTACCTGGTAGAGCTGGTTTGTAGGCCGGTCGCCAAATAGTCCTATTCCCCTATTCGTCGTTTCTGAAGTAGGTTGAAGACATTGGTACAATCCAGAATCTCTTTCTGGCCGTAACAATGATGGTAGAGGTTGAGCCTCAAGGGGCACTTACTCCCTCTACACCCCATTCAAATAAAAATGCCATTTTTGAGCACAATGTGATTTATTCCCAGAATATCACTGGATGGGAACACTGAAACTATTCCTCCATATTCGCCCTAAGGACAAGGTGTATGCTGCAAAATGTGGCAACGGCCAACAATGGTATCTTACAAGTAGTTAATATGGGAGGGCACAAAACCCCTCCCTGCACGTATTAGTCCCTAGGGTTAAAACTAAAACAAACATTCTGGTACTTAACATTACTGACTATTGAAAATCTAACTGATTAATGCAAAGTTTGAAGACCCCCAGAGAGTCTCCGGAGCTGATTTCATACACACGTCCTACTTGGTCACGAGTCAGGCAAAGACTGTTGAATGGCATCGGGCAGGAAAGAAAGGAACGCTGCATTTGCCATCTTACATACTAAAAACTCAAAACCCTGTTGCAAAAATAAAGAAATAATTAATAATAAATAACACGCACTCCTCTGCTCTTACTTATAGTATTTAAATCAAATTTAGAGCACATTCAGGAATACTTGAAATACAATAAAATACACTAGACAAATTAAAGCACATATTCGTAAAATATACCATGAAATTTTACAGTCTAATCTGCTTCTGGAATTACAAAATAACTTGAGCTGTCCAATTCCAAAACTATCTATGTCCAAAAAACCGAAAAATGAGATGTTTACATATCTTTAATAGTGACATCTATGGCTACATCATAATATGTTGCTGTGTTTCAAAACCCTCTACAACATGGTTAAAAAGTGTGTTGAAATTTCCAACCTGCAACATAACTGGCTAAGTCCTTTAACTATACTGTTTCAAAACTTACTATGTCCTAGGTCACCATTTGGTTTCAAAACTATCCAAGTCCAATAGCAATTATAATGTTTGGGTGTGGTATGGTTTCAAAACTAACCAAGTTCTGAACATTACCAGTTCGTTTCAACAGTGAATTTTATAGCTCTTTCTTTAATATGTGTAAAGGAAAAACTACAGCTGCAAGTAGAATTAGAGGTTCATAAGAAGCATGGCAAAGCATTTTTTCAGCCTCTTCGTGACGAAGATGACCATGAAATTACATATAGTTTTGATTGTCAGAAGAACCAACTGCTACCCAAAGTTACTGACCAAATTGCCATTAAAAACATCAATTTTACATGTTTAACTTTACAATATGTCAAGGAACTTCACAATCATATCAAACCCCCGCAAATACGTTTATTTATGCTTGGACAGAAGTAGACGGAGGAAAAGGGTCTAGTGAAATTGCATCATGTGTCCATCATCGACTAGTTAGTACTGACTTTTCTGGTAACATCTGCAGAGTTAGGATTTTTGCAGATGGCTTTGGAGGACAGAACAAGAATTCTATCATGATAACAACGTTATTACATTGGGTATTATGTAATGTACCAAGCCATATTGAAGCCACTTTGTTGCATTTTCCAGTTCCTGGTCATTCTTTTATCCCACCGGACAGGGTGTTCGGAAATATTGAAAGGAAAGTTAGGAAGATAGATACAATTGTTGAGCCACAGGAATATTTCGGGATATTTGGGGAATTTGGTACTGTACTGAAACCAACTATAGGTTATGGAATTTATGGATTGGAAACTATGCACAGAAGAAGCTGTCAGAAAACCTCAAACATGGCACTTCAAATTTGCATCTGTAAAGCGCTTTATATTGACAAGAGGTAGTAAGGGATGTGGGCATGTACAGGGAGAAGCATCATACTACATAGATCTAGGAACACCTTGTACCATAGCAAAATGTGGAAAACACATCAGCAAATTGAATCGAGTGTCAAAATTGAGGGGTGTAATTCCTAATCCAATGAAAGCAGCGGATGTGAACACACTTCTGTCAACACGTTGCGGTGAGCAGTGGATGAACTTGGAGATTTTGAAGTTTTATAAAAACATTCTTCTTCCACTAGATAATGAAGTTTTTGACAATGGTATTCTATCTTCTGATGATGAGGATATACCAATGTCGGACGTTGTTGTCATTTATGAAGGCAATTTTGTTGTTTGACGTCCAGGCAGCTATTGTGGGATCACTTTTCTGTTAGTACCTACATATTGAACCTTTTGTAGTATACACATCGTGTAGACATAGCTTTCTTCATTTAGGTCCAAGCACCAATAGTCTCATTTCAGAAAAGGCATATTTTGGTAACTTTTACACTTCTCTGTAATCATGTTATTCTTTTTTGAAACATAGACTACTCTCATTGTGAAATGGCATCATAGTAACATTTCTCTGTACACATGACTAACTTATATAAAATCAATAATTGGGCATTGGTTACATAAGTTTCATTCTAAAATTAACATGAATTAGTAATTGATTTATTACCTATGTATTATGTACAATATATTCATATTAAATACATCTACAATGTTGTTATCCATATTCTTGTGCAACAAAGCACACTATGTTTACCTTGTAAAAACTCTGCAAGTCCAATTCATACTGTTCCATTACTATCCATGTCCACTCTCATGTTACAAAACTAACTAAGTAAAACATATTTTCTAAAATAACTTATTTAGTTACTGATATGTCATTATTTTTATTATACAGAACTCTACTAATCATGCTGATCCTTTCAATCATTCCACTGCACATGCTATAAGCTGCATTGTTTGGATATGACAGTTTTTTGTGGTTCCTGTAAAATTATGAAAAGTCGACATAGCTAGTTTTGGAATTGGACAACTGACTTATCAGTTCAAAAGAAAAATTACATAAACAAAAATCAGTAGAAGTTTTATGGTAACTGTCTGTGATATCAGTTTATTCCGAATTTGACAACTTAAGGTCCTGACCATTGTTGGAAACAATTTCAGCCAGCGATTTATTGTAGCATTATTTTCACTTGCTTGGATAACAGTGTATTTTCCCTGTCTGAAACTAAGGTTCTGTCACAGAATTTCGCCTACACTGGCCTTGTGCTGGGTGTCTTCAGCAGTATGTCACCTGTCTCGGCGATGTAGGGAATAAGACCATGCTTTAAGAGGTCCATATGCTGCTCCAGGCAAACGGACGTTCACAGGACATGTCACATTGACCTCACTGGACCAACCGACTTCATTTCATATTTGCCATTATTGGCCAAAAATCTTAGTAGAAATGGACGCCACATGGAAGTGAAATACGAAGAGCAAAAATAGAAGTTGTGAAATTTGTTTAATTTGCTATAATTGAATATTACATAAAGAATTGTAATCATAGTTCATTCTATACACTTCCTTAGAGGTAGAGAAATGTATACAATCTTTAAAGACATTTCTCTATGTTTTTCCACAAATACTTCATTATCTACTTTTTGATACACAGATCATTGTTTGTACATGTAAATAGAGCTACTATCGCTACATCACAGATTAATAATTACTCTTAAGATGCACATACTTGTACCAGAGTACCAACATCTCATTTTATGATCATATCGCTATCCGATCACTGATCTGATCATTCTACAGTCGACTAGTTAGATTAGAAGCTGCAATCGAGCAAGGAAATGCCACAAGTTTGAGGTTATGTGTTAACAAGTGTGGGGTTTTAAGCTGGGTTCACTATTAAAAACTTAAGAGTTATGATGTGTAGTTAAGTGTTGACTTAAGACTAGAAAGTGTATTTCTTATTGTATCGATTCGCAACAGAACTTAACGGGGAATGCGAGGTTGTGTGGCGTGTGGGCCATGACTTAAGTAGTAACAGATATAGCGAAATTTTATATTTTCCCGCAAGAATTAAGGGAATGAACCAACCACAGTGCAACTTATGTCCGTTAATATATTACCTTGTGGTTTTCAAATACTAATTCGTGTTTGCAATTGTTGTATATTTCATTTGCATGTATAAAAACAATTGAGGTTATGTTCAATTAATTAATAATTAGGGACCTTTAGGCATGTATTTATGTCGATGGATTTATGTATGAATTATGTTCATGCATAGTAATAATTTTCAAGGCCTATTGAATATAAATTATCTCAAAAACTATTAAAAATTAAACATAAACTAAACATATTAACCAACCCATATTACAATTGTATTTAGTTGCAACATTTGTTGTATTCTATTTCTGATGTACAGACTTTGTGAAACTCGTTAAACGACGTCGAATAGAAATAGTTTAGCAACAATATGTGTTTCATTTAAAAACAAGAAAACTGAATTATATGTTACTTGTAGGTTGGCAAGGAAACCTACCTAAAAGGGAATAAAGTGATAAATAAAGGTGTCTGGAAAATAACATTAAGCCAGGAGGTGGCCATGCCGTATACTGCCCAGGCAAACACTGAAGTCAGTGTATTTGTGCCCTTGTTGCTTGAACGTTATACATGTGGTCACTGTAGTCCATAACATTGTTTCTGCCATAAGAGACAGTGTATTTTACTCGAAGTTTGAAGACCAATAGAGTTAAAATGATTTATCGAATAGCATATGTGTTGTGTTTATGGCAGTCTACGCTGTTTGGGGAACAAAATTTTTAAATAATATTAAAGCTCAGCTATATGCTTGTGTTTTGAAATACATTTCTGTGAGTACCGACATCGCAACTGTATATGCATGGACAGCATTGTTAACCTAACATTTATGCTAGTTTCTGCTAATTATTTAACATTTTATGTGCAAATTTGTTCGTTTTATTGCTATAAGCAAGCAGTTGCACATCGTCAGTGACGTACATATGCGTAAATAGACAATATATGTGGCCATTTTTTTCTTGTTCCCTAGGTTTATCTGCATAAACACGTAAATTACACTATGCTAATGTAAAACATTGCCTTTTTTTCTCATGAATTGTAACAGTAGCATATATATTTCACGTACTTAATCTCTCTTTACATCCGAATTCAACGCACGCAACCGTTTTCATTTAAATCCTGTTCATTCTACAGTTTAAATACCATACGATGCACTTACGAAAACCGTACTCGATCAACTCGATGCTGTGTGTTTGGCTACAATAAAGCATTGTTCGCATAAAACTGACATATATACGCAAACTTCAAGGAAGTCCCAACTTCTAAAGCTGGGTTCACAATTAAAAACTTAAGAATTATGACATGTAGCTGGGAGTTGACTTAAGAATAGAAAGAGTGTTTCTTAACGTACCGATTCGCAGCAGAACTTAACAGGCCGTGTGAGGTCGTGTGGCGTGTGGGCCATGACTTAAGAAGTAACAGGTATAGCGAAATTTTATATTTTTCCGTAAGAATTAAGGGAATGAACCAATCAGAGCATTCGGGAAGTTAATTAAACATGGCGGATATTAAAATAATATACGTTAAATACGGTGTGGTGCTATATATGATGGATTTGGCATATTATGATCATTTCAAGCTAAAAAATGCAGTTAAGCTTATATTTATTTTTAGTTTAACGACAGAATAGCTGCTTGAAAAGCTTTTAAAACCCCATTTGGCTGGCGAACAATTCGTAGTATAAGTTATTACTGTTTCGTACACACGGCATATTATTATTGTTTATAAAAATGTTAATCAGATATAATGGAAATTCTTGCTAAAATAACAGAAATATAACATGTTTGTTACATGTACTAGTTTAGACGCTTAACACATTAAAATAACTTGTTTAGAAGCATTGTCTATGTGAAGGGTTCGGTGGCTCAGAGGTCCGGCCACTTGGCTCAGTGGTTAGTGCTCCTGGCTGCTGAGGCAAAGGTCCCGGGTTCGATTCCCGGCCGGGGAGGTGGCATTTACAACCACCTCCTCGGGTTCAGGACTGGATGTTTGTGTTCGTCTTGTCTGTGTGCCAGAAGACACCTTACCATTACCACGACAATTACACAATACAAAGCTACTGGGGAAATGCATTGATTATCTTAAAAAAAGGGGGGGGGGGGGAATGTTTGGTGCAGTGCCATTGTACCAAACATTTTTATATAAAAAAAAACAGAGGTAAAGTTTTGGTTTGCTGACCCCAAGGTTGATGGTTCAAAACTCACTTGGAGTGTATATTTTTTGTAATTTAAATTTGTTAATTTATATTTGCACATTACGAATAAGTCAAATTTTCTTGGGTTTATACATGCAGCCTCGGTATAATGTGATTACCCGATTGTACGAGAACTGTTATTCAAGTAATGAACATGTAGATGCAACTTTTTATTTCTAACATATTTTTTACATTAGTATTTCATTTATACCATTTCTTGGCGATATTCTGGACAACTGGCGACGGAATATATTGAGGAATCCACAGTAATTTCACGCATTTGAAGAAAGCAGAGTAGTCGGGTTCTTATTGGTTGGAATTAAGAATTAACACATTTATTATGAACCAGAATTACTTGAGCCTTTTTTCCGTGTGCGTGATTGACGCTTACTGCATAATTCTTAATTCTTAAGTTTTTAATTGTGAACTAGGCTTAAGGCCATGTTCCCAACATACCATCTCCTGTTTGCTCCTAACTCCATGCATTAAGCTTCGTCTCTTTATCGTTTTGTGTTCTCTGGTATAGGCCTACCTTACTTGCTTTCAGATTCCGACACTCGTCATCGTGTCGAACAGTTATCTACCAAAATAATTTCTACACTTTCAAAACTTGTGTTCCAGAACGCGATGGTACTACTTGGGCGTAGAAGTTGCAGGTGGTTCCCGACGACACGAACAAAGTTAATATATTTTCTGCGGGAATGATTTGAGGTTATGTTTGTGGTGTGTTTATATTACTGTCCTGGCGTATTTTTAATTTGTTATTTTGTTAAATGTCGACAGAAATATATAAATTGTAAATTATTTACAGGAGTTTTACTTTGTTGTGGGATAACTATTGGATTTTTTTTTTTTCAGGAAATTGAATGTTCTTGTTTGGAAGTTCAGCAGAACAAATGATGTGTTCTTCTGCTAGGTTAGCTTTTGGGACGATTATGTTTTTGAGTTGTAAATTGGCGCAACGTACGTTTCTGCTAGAAGTGGTAGGATAATTTAAGTACCGGCAGCTTAATAGCAGTTAGCTATTGTCCGGGCAATGTAAAAGAGACCATGTTGACTTAACTTTGTGACTTAAGATCGTGCTAAAACCGTAAGAAATAACCGTAAAAATTGAACAAACACTTTTGACAGATGCATGCTACAACACACCGTACCGCTACTTAGCCGCCGTAACAGGGATGGAAACCTGTCAATTTCTTACGGTGCGGTTACGTTTATTTCTATACTGCTACTTTACGGTAAATCAGTGTTGCCAACCTTCGTGTGAATTATTCTGGTACACACACCTCAAAATTCGGGTACATTCAGGTACGGTCGCGTTTAAATTCGGGTATAATCTTTTGGAGTAACTTTGTGCCATTTTTGGATAACATTGTACCAGGCATTTTATTTTATATAATAGCATTCTGGTAAACAATCACTACGCAAAATTCAAGATTAACAAATTCATTTATCGAGAACACAGCTGTATTTTTAAATTCTGAAATACTACATTTGAAATTAAACTGTGCTGGTGGTACAAGGTTGCCCTGGCCGGTACAAAGTTACCCCAAATGACTGTACTTTTACAGGTACCTTCCAAATAATCTGTCTTTTTAAGTATTAACACTTAAATAATCACTACAAAGCTTTTTCAATACTACTTGCCCACAACACCTCTCGTATCTGATATGAATAACACTCACAACTGCCTTTTGCTACCCTCTGCTTATGTCTGACTCTGAAACACAGCGACGGCGGGGATCGGAGAACATTTATCCCAGGAAACAGGGATTCCCTGTTTGCTGTCAGTATGTAGAGCAGGGAATA
>PNEQ01113205.1:27999-126193 GCA_003012365.1 Medauroidea extradentata
TTTTTTTTTTTTTTTTTTTTTTTTTTTTTTTTTTTTTTTTTTTTTTTTTTTTTTTTTTTTTTTTTTTTTTTTTTTTTTTTTTTTTTTTTTTTTTTTTTTTTTTTTTTTTTTTTTTTTTTTTTTTTTTTTTTTTTTTTTTTTTAACTTTTTAATTTGTCATGATAATGCTTAATGTATGTATATTTCCAGAAATTCTGAATATAACATTTCTGGTATTATTTTGATATTATTTCGTAAGCTTTGCTTTTCAAAAGAAAACTTTTTTTTTACATTTGACTATTTTCATACCACGAAACAAACTTGTGAAAAAATCATACTAACGATGAAGTAAATTTTTTGGAAATGTCATTCTACGCCCCGTTACGGCCCAAATTACGGAACTTTATGTAAGACAAAAGTTATTGCAAAATATGTAGTATTCAAATATGGTGGCGAATGTTTTCCTTTAAATATGCAGACTTACAAATGTAATTTGAAACAAAATTAAGTTACTGTAATAAAGATAAAATATCTTAAAACTAAACAATTAATATGGGGCTATTCATCACAACAAATTCGGGTACATTTGCGTACCCGAGCCAATAGGCCTACTGTTGGGTACAGGGTACAGACAGCACAATTCTGGTACGTGTACCCGAATTCGGGTATGGTTGGCAACACTGCGGTCAAGGTAGCACGGGCTTAAGACCGCACGAGGGATAGAAATATGTCAGTTTCTTACGGTGTGGTAACAGCTATTTCTATACGGCTACTTTACGGTCAATCTAGCACGGGCTTTACGCTTGGAAACCGAAACATTGTACGTATTTAAGGCCAGTGCAGGGTTATAGCTTTTCCTTATGAATGTTTTTGTCACAAAACCGCTAAGATATCATCCTTCGCGCCGTGTCCCGTGTCTATATTTAGTCTGATCAGAAAAAAACCAGTGACATTGGCTAAGCATAATAATAAACTAGTTATTTATATATTTCCCAACCTTCAATTTACACCTAAACTATGGGAATGTATTTTTGGAGTAGTGAATAATGCTTGGTGAATAAACAAAATTTACTATGTACCTAGCCTAGTGCCTTATTATATCCTGGACAGGGCTATTAACTATTACAATCTCATCTAGGTTAATAAATAGAAAGCAGTTGGTAGAAGTCCATATTGAGGATGGTAATACATTCAATTCAACCTGGGAACAGATTAAAGATGGAGTAGCCTACCCACAAGGTAGCTTCTAGAGCCCAGTTTATTCAGTCAATTAATTAATTTGTCGTTAAGCCCGAAGGCAATTTACGTCAAAATACGATAAAAATACAAAAGTGAATAAAGTAAAACTTACATAAAAACTAGGCCTATAAATTTAAATTTGCAATTTACGACAGAACTAGACAGATACTCATCCACACAATAAAATGGATTTGCTACCAACCAATCAAACATTGCAGATTTAAATCGTTGCAAATTTATCATGACTGCCACACTGTCCAATTTATTAAAAAGTATAATTGACATGTGTCCATAATTCCTTAGCGTAGTTCCTAAACTTATATGATCATTGCTTAACATTTGACACTGCCTTGTATTACAAGATTGATTATCACTATTTAAAGAATATTTGTCAAAATTAATCATAATGTGGAGCACAGAAACATAAATATACAAACTGATTATTTTAAGAATCTTCTCTTTTATAAACAGGGGCCTGCAACTGGCTCTCCAGTTAGCATTTGAAAGAATTCGAATATCTTTCTTTTGTATAATTAAAACTCTTTCGATTCCTATTCCATTACCCCAAAATCTTAAACCATACAACATAATACTGTTAAAGAAAGTGAAATAGGCATTCTTAAGACCAGTTATAGGAACTAAATTGACGTAGGCCTACCTGATTTATTTGAGGATGAGCAACTAACTTAAAATGAAGTTAATTTGCAGAGATCTAGCAAAAAAATTTCTAAATAGACTAGAAAATTGGTTTCATGCTAAGCACCTAATATTGAGTGTTGCCAAAACGAAATTTGTTTCATATGTAACACAAAATGTAAAACCCCAGCATGTATTGAGCTCTTTTAGTCCTATACCACCAGTACATCTACAACTCGTATATCTTTGTAGCCTACTTGGACAATAAACCATTCATTTGACGAATCAGACAGTTAACTTTCTCAGATGATTTGTTGATAAAAATTTCTTGGATTGAATTAGCCAGTAAGCTTTTAACAACTTGCTTTATATCTAAAACATTGACAGACTTAGTAAACTTGAAGACTTTGAGACATAATAATAACGATACTGTATTAATACAAAGCCTACTATAATAATATAATAAATTCACGTGCAATTGGGCAACCACTCAGTGGTGAGCTGTAACTTCCTCCTAAGTCACCCAACAATCCTCTCCTACATTTTCCAGCACCCCTCACCATCACTAACTCATCCAAAAGTAAATACCATTCCCTTACGGACACCCTAAGCTTAGACTGCCCTTCCCTGCTCAGTTTTCATCCACATCACCTCAATCTTCTCACTATTATTCCCTCTTCCTCTATACCCTGCTTTAGTTAACACGCAGCCTAACTTACCCCAAACTCCCTATACATTCACCACCTTGTATGTTCTCATCAGCCTTTCCATTCTCCTATTCTTCAATAAGTTCTATCCCAGTTCCTATGACATCACTGATGACTGGAAGTTCCCTTTGACCTCATCAGCCTGACCTTGCCTTATCCATTTATCCTTCACCCTCCTTGCTGCCCGTTTTTGCATCTTCTCCAGCTCTCGCACCTTAAATTTCACGTATGGGTCAAACTCTGCTGCAGCATACTCTTAACATTGGTCATACAATTGTAGTGTATGCCTTTTCTTTCATAGCACTACTAATACTAGTAATACACCCTTCCCAGCTTATCCAGAGCCCTTATTTATTTAGGGCTGAATTCAGAGACGTCTTTTGATGCTTACCCGTTCACAGGATGGCTGTTCAGTGAAAAATGATTGGCAGACATGTCTTTTGGTGGTCGGTTGATCGCAGGATAAGATATTCAAATTCGTTGAAAGTGAATTAACTCTGAAGCTCATTCAAAAGCCTATTCAGTTGAAAGTATACACATTTTTTATACGTTATTGTTTTTCTAAAACATCTTCATATGCCCTTGTAAATTCTGTAAAATGTTCGTGCCACATGGCAGGACCGTAATTTGAACACTCTGTAAAATTTGTTTTGAAATAAACTTGTATGAGTCAAAAAGTAATTTTGACCATAGGCCTAAGTATTACATAGGCATCGTGTGTTAGCGTTGACAGATGATTTGCAGGAATTTAGAGTCATGTTGAAAAGGTTTGTTTTAGTCTCAGAAGGTTTGGAAAATGAAATTCCGGTTCTGAGATGATATATCCGAATTGCGGTAGGGCTATTTCATTTGTATTGGGACAGAGAATTTTAACGTAAATTTCACTTTCCAAACACTGGTATTTTATATCCCCGTCTACAAAATTTGGAGAGTTTTCAAAATAGCGTCATACCAATTCCAGCAGTGACAGAGTTAATTATAACTTAGCGATTTTGTACTTCAGGTAACTTTCAGGTTAGTTAATGTGTCTGTTCTATGTGCAGCGAACTGTGAGGCATTTTTGTTTGTGATTACCACTCATATTTCCATATTTAAACAGCAGAAGAGTTAAAGTTAAGACGGACATGATCTGTACAGTGTTTCTGATTGTAAGTGTACCCACAGCTGTCTAATTATTTATTTATTTATAATTGAAAGGAAGAGGCCGCTAAGCTATCAGTACCATATGTACCAAAGACAGAGAACAAGTAGTTACGTGTTGGTACGTGACAGATACACACAAAAATACAAAGGACGACATATCATCCGGCCAATGGTTGAACTGATATGAGGCAGGAGATTCAAAAGCGTTACGCGGAAGAGGATGAGTAGGGGTTCCAGTTAACTAAATTTTTTTTTCCCATTTCAATTCATTTTATTGCCATATAACATACAAATGTAGGGAAAATGTCATAAAATACAGATATAGTTTTAAAATCAGTCTCATATTGTAAAAAAAAAATAGAATTATCTAAAAGCAGCAATAAATTCTTTAATATAATAAACTGACATATCTAACAGTATTAGATGTACCTCTTTTTTTTTAATTTTTTTTCCAAGTTCACAAAGACTGTTTTTGGTTTGCCTGGTATGTACAAAAATAAATATTTAGATTATCCTTAAATTTTGTATTTTGGTTAAGTACAGAAAACTATGTGGGTATATTCATCAGATTAACTTTGGTAAATATTTAAAATTGAAATATGAATACAGGAGGTACAGTCATAATTCTAAGTTGCTTGAAAAGTGGTTTACAATGTGTTAGACTATTTATATTCAAAATAATTTGTACGGCCTTTTTTTGCAAGAGTAACTGTATATTACTATGATAATCACTACCCCAAACATTAGTTCCATAAGATAAATGACTATGTACGTGTGCAAAGTAAACAGAAATACGGACTTCCATACTAACTGTTTTCCTTAATCTAATTAACATGAAAATGCCTTTAGTGATTTTTTTTCTGATTGATGGTATATGAGTATTCCATTTAGGCCTAATGTTAGATTGCAAGTAGATTCCAAGAAATTTTAATGCTATTAGCAATAGTTTTTCTATTTAAATTAAATTCAATAGTTTTGATTTAATCCTTATTTACTGAAAGTGGATTGGCTGCTGTCTAATTATCAATTAATAACTTTTTATTAATTTTTTTTATTCATTTAAGCATCCTTCATTTGATCCCTAATTAGGGATGTGTAGTGTGTCAATGTTATTCCAATACACATCATTAATGACAAAACAAATAATTGAAGGTTGAACAATGTACAGTAAATAAAATTACATTTTACAATTACACATGACAGGTTACCTTGCAGCTATCAATGCTTGATACGTCTGATGAGTTCTGAGTAACACACTAAATACAAAATTACGTACATAGATCCAGGATACAGCAAAATATATTGTTCACATGTACTTAAGCCTATTTACTACACACAAACTGGAAAGTATAATCATTGCGTTTACATTTAAGTTTACGTAATTTTGATTCCTATAGGTGCAGATACAATTTGTAGGCCTAACTGTTTGGCCTAAATCACCTTCGTATACCGTGGTCTAATTAGATAGGTTTATTAATTTACTTCAAAAAGGTTACATTAACATTATCAAAGTATTTATTTCTTGAATAGAAGGTGTAAGTAAAAAATTCATCAGTCTTATTTTAAAAGATTTGCTATCGGTAAGACACAGGTTTTTTAATTCTTTTGGTAATACGTTAAATAATTTGATACATGACCATGATATTCCTTTTTTAAATGAGGAAAGTTAAGATGATTGGGTATGGAAATAGTTTTTGGATCTTGAGTTGTGATTATGTATTTCAGTATTCTGTTTGAATTTATCGCTATGGTCAGTTACATAAACCACGGCCTCGTAAATATATCGGGATATAAAATAAAGTATTTTCAGTTTTTTAAACAATGACCTGCAAGAATCATATTATTTTTGCAAAGTATTCTTATTGCTTTTTTTTTTTTTTGCAGCAGAAAATTTTTTCTACTGTTTACTGAATTTCCTCAGTAAACGATCCAGTATGCCATAATAGAGTGGAAGTGGGAAACATATACACTCCTTAATATTTTGTCAGACAATAATGATGATAGATCCCTTACTGAAAAGATCGCTGTACTTAATTTTTGGCTACATCAGTTACATGTTTTTTCCAGTTTAAATTATTGTCTATTTGTAAGCCTAGAAATTTTGTAGATATTGCATTATTTATTAAGATGTAATCACATTTTATTAGAGATTCTATATGCCCATTTCTGTTTCTGCATGCTGAAAAATCTACACAATTGGCTTTTTCGTAGTTTGAAGTTAGTTTATTAGCTAAAAACCATTAATTGATCCTTGCAAAAAAAGTCTTTCCTTTCCGTTAACTTCTCATAAGTTTTAATATTTATTAGAATGCTAGTGTCATCAGCAAAGATCACTGTTGTTGATCCTAGTTCCAGATTGAGCGGCAAGTCATTGATAAAAATGAGAAATAATAGTTGCCGAATAATGTAGCCTTGAGGGACTCCATGTTGTATATATTCTGGTTGTGATGTAACGTGATTAGATGTTATATAATCTTCTATTACTACTTACTGTTTATGTTGTGTCAAGTAGCAAACAATTAATTTATTCGCTGTACCTATTATACCATAAAGGAGAATTTTTTTGTGAGTAGATTGTGATTCACACAGTCAAATGCCATACACAAACTGCAGAATAGTCCTAATATATATTCTATATTATTCCAAGCATTTAGTATTGTTGATGTTAGTTTGTACAATGCATCTTTAGTGGACAGATTTTTTGGATATTTTGGAGATGCAAATGAATGTTTATTAGTATTTATCTATGTAAGTTGTGGTTGCCTCCGCTGTTGTGGTTGTAACTGTAGTTGCAGCTTTTGTGGTTGAAGTCGTTGCCGTTGAGGTTTTGATTGTTTTTGCTGCATTTGATGCCTTTTCCTCTGCTCTTGCTGCTGCATATGGGGTGTGTTTTTTGTAGTTGATTTACAGTTTGCCACTTGCAAAAATTACTAACTTTGTGTAGTGCACTTTGGCATAGTGGCGGGAAAGACGAAAAATCTGGTTAGTTTTCCAGGATGCTAGACTTATTTTTCAATGGGGTGTGTCTCTAACTCTCTCTCTCTCTATATATATATATATACATATATATATATATATACATATATATATACACATAAACACATACATACGAGTTTTTTTTTTTTTCAACATCCGATCGGATCTTACAAAAAATGGAAAACGCGAATGAATTGGGAAATTATTTTAATGTCAGAGGAAACTTACATCTTTATACTATTTTTCCACATAATCACAGTGCAGATTGAGGCATTTGTCGTACTGATGCACCAGCTTTCCGATAACCTGTGTAAAGAATAATGCCTCCTGCCTATTCAGCCTTGTCCCATTGCAACACCATTCCTCACTTTCATTTAAAACTTAATTTTCTTGAACATCTTCACACACCTAAAATGGTACCATAGATAGCAGATTTCACATAAAATACAGTTTTTCACCTTTTTGTTGCACCTACAACATTTATCATTATATTCTCTTCTGATTTTACCTTCTTGTATAGCATCCAAGTCTACAATCGTTGCCATGTTACATTTTGCACTGTACACATTTGTATTGATAAGCACATCACATATGAAATTATTAGTTTTACCTTTGATTTGAATAGCTAAATCATCTGAATAGACTTACACATAAATTGTAACAGAATCATTACTGATAATATCAGGCAAATCATTAACATAAATTTCAAACATAGTAGGGCCCATAATGGGTCTTTGTTGAACACCAGTATTACCTGTCAGAAGGGGAGAACTCACCCTTATAGAATACACATTGATTCCTATCTGAAAAATAAGACTAAAACACTGTTAATGTTAAAGAGTCAAATCCATAAAACTTAAATTTATTCAACAATATTTTGTATCAGATGCTTTGGACATACCATAATAACTATTGACCTGGTGGTTGCCTGGATTTGGTAATGTACTGATGAGATAGTTCCCATCGTGTGAGTTCAGAACTGTTGCTTGTAAGTGATAGGACCCTCACCACTCTAGTGCTATGGCTTGTCTGGTGTCTGCTCTGTTGCCATTCATTCTCTGCCTGAGAGTGTTGGGGGTGAGGCCAATATATTCAGCGTCATAGTGTTTACACTACACTATAGATGATAGATGAAGATTTTGGTAGCATTATTGTAACTGCATTGGATGGGGTAGGTGTGATTAGTTGGCCTGCTATTGAATGATGTAGAGGGCTGGTGGATGGCACAGGAGCCACAGCGTGGGAACCTTTGAGATTAGTTGTAGTGTTTGTAGCTGTAGAAGGTAGGAGTTTGGAGCATACTAGTTTGTTGCGGAGGTTGGGTGGTTGTCTGAAAACCTATGTGGTTTGGAAAGAAGATTTTGCAGTCTGAGTTAAGAGTGGTTCGGAGTTTGCTTAGGCCTTCATGATATGGTACCACCAAGGGAATATCAGTGTTTTTGGCTTTGGTAGTGTTGCTGATATTGGAGGTGGCTCGTTGGATTTGTTTTTGGACCAGGGGTTCTGACACACAGAAAGATTACTAGAAGGTTAGTGGATATTGCATACCTGCCAACTTGTACGATTTTTCCGGAAAATGTACGAAAAATATCTTCATTCTATGACTGTACGGACATAGCGCTATTTTGTACAAATTTTTGGGCTTTGAATAGGTCTGCCGCATACCGTAACAATTAATCGCGATTGTTTGAATCAATGGTTGTATCTTGGCCAAAGATATAACTTGATCTTTACATATATTGATTCTGTTGTACCGTCAACTTTATTTTATCACTTTGTTTTCACTTGCTTCCATTGATGCATGCATCATTGGAGTCATAATGGTGGCCATGTTGGCGATTTAACCACTGGAGTTAATGTGTGCGTGCGCTATCGTGTGTTTATGATGCATTACTATTTAAAGATTCTTTAATTTTTTTGGTATACCGTTTGCGCACTGTTAAGATTCATATTGTAATGTGCAATCCTGTATTCTTTATACTTTTGTGGCACAAGTGTTGAATAGGTAAGTTGTTAACTCTTTTCTTGTGTTAATGTTTGATTGTGTGAAGAATTCAGTCACTTAAGATGACTTCCAAGAAGAAAGTATATAATCAGTTGTTCAGAGAACAGTGGTGTGCTGAATTATCTTACATCAAAAAATCAGGAAAAGGTGACATATTTGCTTATTGTACAGCATGTCGTTGCGATATAAATATAGCGCGTGATGTAAAAAACGGACATAGCGGTTCATGGTCGAAGTGCAAAACACGTCTCAAATGTGAAATTCCAAGAAGAGAGCCGAAAAATATCAAAGTTTTTTGTCAAACCGGGATATGCCGACTTAGACGTGATCATAGCAGAGTGCCTATTTACTGGGTTTTTGGTAGATCATATGGGTGCATTGCTGAGAAAAATGTTTCCAAATTCAGAGATAGCGAAAAAATATGAGTGTGCAAGGACGAAAACTGCAGCAATTGTAAGCGAAATGGCGTCTGTCAAAACAGTTTATGTAGTTCAGAGTTTATAACGTGGACCATTTGCCGTCGCGACTGGCAATAGTAATGACTCAAACGCAAAGCTTTATCCTATTGTTGTAACATTCTTTGATGAAAAGGAACAGAAAGTTGTTAATGCGGTTTTGTCCGTCTCTGCATTACAAGGTGATGCTACAGGGTGTAATATAGGAAACTTAGTGCTTTCACAGTTTGAATCAAAGAAAGTACCTGCTGATAATTACATAGCATTGTGTTCTGATAATGCAGCTGTCATGGTAGGTCGCAAGAATGGTGTTGCAGCGGTATTAAAAGAAAAAACAAAATTATCTCATAGTTATTGGTTGCTGTTGTCATCTAATAAATCTGGCTGCAGTAAAAGCTGTCAGTGGTTTGCCCATAAAAATAGGTGAAATACTAGTAGGCATGGTCTATTACTTAGAAAAAAGTACCAAAAGAAAAGACAGATTACACAAATTCCAAGAGCTCCATAATAAAGAAGCTAAAAATATTTTGAAACACGTGTGTACATGTGGGCTATCCCTTGGGTGTAGTTGGTCTAGACTAGTCAAAGAATGGGACCCACTGGTTCGCTTTTTCAATGAAGAAGTTGTAAGTCAGAAATCTTCATCAGTTAGCCTCAGTTCAGACAGAATTCCTAAGGTAGGCCAAACTGAACAAAATCCATAGAGTCCAAATCCTTTCGAAGGATGCGTAAATTTAAAAAATGAAAATGAACGCAAGAGGAAATCCAATAGCATCAGTGTCCCTTGTTCCAGCAGTAAAACAGTTGCTTTAGCTTGCCCTCGTGACAAACCCATTTTTGAAGAATCAAACTCCTATTGTGAATTGAAAAGAAAAACTGTTTATGTTCCTGTCATCTTAAATCAATAAGGCATTTTGTTTTTTTCTTCTCAGTGTAATACCATCATTTGATAAGGTGAATACAACCCTACAGTCTGCGTCTCCACACATTCATGTTCTTAGAGAACTGTTGTTGAATTTTTTGAGAGACCTATTATCATACTTCGTGAAGGGTAAAGTAATCACAGCCAGCTCTCTATTTGAACTTAATTACCACTCCATTGTGAATCAGAAAGAAGACACTGATTTAGTTATAGGGAACCAGGCTTTAAACATTATGAGAACACTGGAAAACAAAGAAAAACTGGTTTGCTATTCTTCTGTTCGGAAGTACTTTGTTGTGGAATGTGATTATATTATCAATAAGTTGCCTTTGAAAAATGAGGTACTGAAACATGCAGAAGTTGCTAGACTCAGTAACTTTGAAAATGCCAGCTTTTCATCTGTCCGTTTATTTGTGGAATTATTTCCTATTATGCTTGTTGTAAAGGAAGGCGAAACACAAGATGGTGCTATAGACAAAGTACTAAAGCAGTTCACAGCTCTTCAGGTCGGCGACATTTCAGCAATTTGTGCATTAGAAGTTAGTGAAGATGTAAAATGGGCTCAGCTAGCCAATATTCGTGGAGTAGATGGAATGACAAAGTATAATCGTATTTGTGGTATTTATTTAACCAAAAGTACAGACAAGTTCCAACAGATAGCCTAAAACGTAGCCATGCATAGCCATGTTCACTCGTACACGTTATCGCCTGCCATTGCAGCCAATCTCCCAGACTTCAATATCCCACACTCCTTCCCCACATATCATATGGAAGGAAAGGTGTGTATATATAAACTCATCCTAGAAATACATAACCAAGAACACACAAAGATTACATTGTCCACAATAAAACAAATGTCCCTTGAACATTATACTACAACAACTACAATGTCAACCACAACAAAATGCTCCTTAACACTGTACTACATGAAACATACAATTATACTGCAGACGACACACACATCCCTTTCTGCTGCTCACTATGCATTAATAACTTTCTTTTTTACTCTGTCTCTCGTTGGGTACCTACAACCCTTAGCAGGACTAATGCTGAGAGGGGTTGCCTCAACAGGAAATCCTTTGAAGTGCTCACCCTCAATGCTGCTTCCACAAGATGTTCTATTCCGTGAACCCTGTTTGTCGAGTTTACCACTGTCACTGTCATGCACATTCTTCACCCTTCCTGTATCATCACTCATGGGAGCCACATCCACTGCGCTGAACCCCCGCATACTGTCACTGTCATTTGCACCACAAACCTTCCCCTTCATCACATTCTTGGCCTTTGTGACTGTATCATTAACAGTGACAGAATCTGAAAGATTACCTGTACACTTAGGAGGCACGTCTGCCATAGTACTCTTGCCCCTTGCATGGTCCACTCTGTGCCAGTCGGAAGATACTTCATTTGTCTGTGACGGGGAAACCACTCTGATCTGATCGAGGTGATGATGGAAGACACCTCCTTCTGTACTTTTCACCTTATAAGTGAGAGGGCCAAGTCTGTCAACAACAAGGTCTCTGTCCCACTTGTTCTCTCCACGCCCATAAACTCTAAAAGCCACTGGACTGCCAAGCGCAAAAATTTCGGACCGGCGCCGAGGCGAAGAAACAGAAGACGGCTGGTGGTTGGTAACTCTGTTTGCTATTGATGGTATAACTAGGGAGAGTCGATTGCGCAGTACCCTGCCAAACATAATACTGCTGGGACACTAACCTATTACAGCATGAGGCATTGTTCGATAACTCAGAAGGAACTGAGGGAGTGCTACCTCCGCTGACACCCCAGAGTGGAGAAGGGCTTTTATTTTCTGCTTAAACGTTTTAACCATGTTTTCAGCCTGACCATTTGTTTCTGGGTGGTACGGCGGGGAAAAGGTGTGCCAGATGGCATTCTGGTGGCAAAGATTTTGAAACTCTTCCGAGGAAAACTGGAGTCCGTTGTTTGATACAAGGCGTTCTGGAAGCCCATATACTGCAAAACAAACCCATAATTTGTTGATGATTGCTGTACTGCTAGTACTTTTAAAGTTCACACACTTCAGGCCATTTGGAGTAACTATCCACTAACACCAGGAAGTACTTGTTCAAAAATGGGACAGCTATGTCCACATGTACCCTATGCCATGGCTTGCCAGGCCATACCCAAGGCAGAAGGATGGATTTTTCTGGCATGGACTTCTCGCGAAAGCACAAAGCACATGACTCTGTGACCTATTCCAACATGTCATTCAACTTGGGCCACCAAACATAAGATCGTGCCAGAGCCTTCATTTTACAAACACCAAAGTGGCTGAAATGCAATTCCTTCAAAACTCTTCCCTGAAGAGAAGACGGCACCACCACTCTGTGGCCCCACATCAGCATGCCCTGCTCAAGTGTCAATTCCAGTATTCATGTTTAGAATGGCTTCAGGGTCTCCTCAACTTCAGCAGGCCAACCATCGCAAACACACAACACGACCTTGCTCAGCACCTGGTCACGTTCTGTAGCAATTATAATGGCTTTTGCAGTCACTGGCAAAAACTCTGTGACTCCAACGTGCAGATATGAAAACTCTTCTGAAGCATCCACTTTATGGAGTGGCAGCCTGGAAAGGGCATCTGCATCCCATCAGGATACACGTGACTTATTACAGTCCCAAGGCCATATGGGAAGCATCATAAGCCAACTTGATGGGCAACTCGGAGTCATAGTGAGCCAGCACAGTAGAGAAAACAATCAAATCTTTGAGCTTCATGAAAGCCACTTCACACTGTAATGTCCAATTCCAACGACACCCCTTCTTCAAAAGACTCTGCAAAGGCGCCAAAACTGTGGAAAGATTGGGCAGGAAACGGGTATAATAGTTTACTAATTAGTTTACTAATCCAAGCCATGCACGCAATTGCTTAAGATATTGTGGAGCTGGCACATCTACAACCGCCCTGACTTTGTCACTGCAAGTATGCAGCCCCTCCTTGTCAATTGTATGACCTAAGAAGGTCACTGAAGGCTGAAAAACTTTGCACTTCTTTGTATTTTCTTTAAGCCATACATATCTAGACGCTGGAACACTATATCCAAATTCTTCCAGTGTTGCTCTCTTGTTGGCCCGGTAACCAAAATCTCATCTTGAAAGAAAACTACTCCTTCTAGGCCCTGAATGACTTGTTCCATGGTGCGCTGAAATATTGCAGGACAAGAAGCAATTCCAAATGGCAGTCTGCTGTACGTGAAGAGACCCCGGTGAGTACTGATTGTGCATAACTCTTCAGATCTCTCGTCCAACTTCAGTTGCTGAAATGCTTGAGACAAGTCTAATGTGGAAAACTCCTTACCCCCTTTCAATTTTGCGAATAGCTCCTATATCCTTGGCTATGGGTAATATTCTACAACTAACTTAGGATTTACTGTTACTTTAAAGTCTGCACATGTGCCTACACTCTCATCACTTTTTGCCACTGGAAAGACTGGTGTAGCCCATTCACTGAATGTCACTGGGTGCAGAATGTGCAGTCCTAAAAGCCTAACTAATTCCTCATCCACCTTGCTTTTTAGTGCAAAAACATAGGAGTGGTATTTTCCCTAAGTCGTAAAGAGACCTGTCCTCTAGAAAAGGTTCCCAGGCCCCCATCAAAAACCAATGGATATTTTACTACCAGGCTGTTGAACAACTCCCATTTTTGTTTCTCTGCTGTGTCAACATGGCACAAGCACAGCCGAGGCAAATGTAAGGCATCAAAGCAGTCTCTTCCTAGCAAAGGGGGGGCCACTATTTGGCACTACAAAAGATCTAAATCAGTGGTCTTCAGCTGTCCCTTCACCTGTCCCTTCACCTTCACAGGCACCTTTAACGTCCCACATGGATTAATATCTTCGTTGGTATAAGACTTCAATCTGACATTGGTAGAGCTCAAGAAATAGGTTGCAAACAAATGTCTGTAGGTATGTTCTAATATTGCAGATATGGCAGCACCACTGTCCACTTCCATATCTAACTATACCTCGTGCACTAATACAGGGATGACCCACGGCTTAGGTTTTGTTCGTGCTGGTACACAATACAATAATGTGAATTCACTTCCCCACTGATATAAGCTGCTAGTTTGTTCCTCTGCACCTTCATGCACAACAAAGTTGTGTTTTTTAGACTCACTCTTCTTTTACACTGCTAGGTTAGGGCACATGCGCTGCAAATGACCCAGCTGTTTACAGTTGTTACATCCGTAACTCCGGAATTTACAGTCCTTAACTGTATGATTTGCCCTTCCACAGCAAAAGCATTTCATCACTCCTACCCCTTTTTCATCTACCATCCTGGGCCTAACCTTAACCAAATTTACAACCTCCATCACTGGGGATGGCTGACCAGTTACCTCACTAACCTTTAACTCGGCCACACCTAGAGATGCAGTATCAATAGCTGCTTCATATGCAACTGTGAGCGCTACAGCTTTTTTCAAATGTGATATCTTCTGCTTCTATGTATAACCTATGTGTTATATTTTTCTCTCTTACTCCGACTACAAACTGGTCACGCAAGGTCGAGTAAAAACTTACAGAAATTACAATACCTGGTTAATTTCCGTAGTGCAACTACAAAGTCAGCCATTGTTTAACCATCTTGTTGCACGCGCTTGTGAAAACTGTGTTGTTCTGCTATAACCGACGGCTTGGGGGAATAGTGCTTGCCCAATAACTTCGAAAGTTCATTGTAACTCTGGTCCTGGGGTTTCTTAGGTTTGCACAAATTCCGTAACACTTCATATGTATCCTTGCCTAAAGAAGATATCAAAATCGCACGCTGTTTCGCTTGGTACTCTTCTTTATCACCGATGCCATTGGTGATAAAACACTGTTCCAAGTGTTCGGCATGCGATTCCCACGAATCTTCGTTGCTGACAAACTTTTCCACTTTGAAACCTCCCATGTTAAAGACACTAATTTACCATGCTACAACTTCCCGTGAGTAAATCCCATCCTCGTTGCCAATGTGGTATTTATTTAACCAAAAGTACAGACAAGTTCCAACAAATAGCCTAAACCGTAGCCATGTTCACTTGTACACGCTATTGCCTGCCATTGCAGCCAACCTCCCAGACTTCAATACACCACAGTATTGCAAGAATAATGTTGTCTGTCCTATCCATACTACACAGCAACGCTGAGTGTGAGCGGAACTTCAGTTTAATTAAGAAGAATAGGAAACAGCACAGGTCATCAGTGTCAAACTAAACTCTGGAAGCTATTTCTATCCTCAAGTACAGACAATCTGGTTCATGTTATGAACAAAACTATAGGCCAGGTTTTTTGATGAAAGCAAAGAAGGCAACTGCTTCCTCATTGAAATCACAGTGCTCTCTTTCAAATTAAAAGTTATGTAAATGCTAGTTATCTATTTTTCAGTTAATTGACACACAGATTTGTTCATTAATGGTTGTGGCACTTGTTTGTCGTTGCTTTCAGAATTAGTTTTGATTTTTAATTATGTAATGGTTATGTAATGTGGTGCAAAAAATTGCAGCATATGTTTTACGGAAAAATTTACAAATTTGAAATATCTTCCTAATTGTCATCCTGAAAAGTTGGCAGGTATGATATTATTTTGCATACTATTAGAACATGAGTGTACTGATTAATTAAGTTGGAAAATTGGGAAGTTGTCTGAAAGGAAGACTAGCACTTAATAGATGTACTGAAATGTTAAAGTACGTACGTACCCTTGAAGTTTTAAAGTGGGGCCTACATGAGTCTCTTCTTCTCTGTACACAGTTTTTTTGCATTAGTGTTGTGTCCCCACATTTGTAAGACCATATTTCATGACAGTGTGGAAATATGTAAACTACACATTTTTTAAAGCAGCAGTATTAATCTTGTTACTTATACACCTGAGAGCATAGCATGCACTGCTTAGTGAGGCCATTAATTTCTCTACATGAGTTTTCCAGTTCAGATTTTCACTGATTTGAACGCCTAGAAATTTAGTGTCATTCGTTTGCTTTATTTCTTTGTCTTTACACCGCCATAGTTGTATATAATTTTACATTTTGTTGCATATTACAAAGTCAGTGAAATTTGTCATGTCAATATTTACTACAAGTTTATTTGCATTAAACCAATCATCTAGAGTAGCAAATACTTTAGATGCATTTTCTGCTAGTTTACATTTAAATTTATTTCTAACCACGATGCTAATATCTGCAAAAAGGACAGTGATTGCTTTGTCTCTATGTTCGATACATATACCATCCAGATTTGTAATTCAGAACCTGTATAAACATTTTTATTGCAATTATTTTTTCAATTTACTGTAATTTTTCACCTTGATGAAAGAAGTCCAATTTTTCCCATTTTCACAACAAAGGAAAAAAATTTTCCCTGTTTTTTCCCAATTTTTCTGGCCTTTTTCCTAAGCTTCAGAACCCTAGTCTCACCTCTTCCTTAGCTCTTGCAAACCCATCGTTCCTCTACTTTGCATGCATCTGTTTGCATTTCTTTTTTAATATCTTTGTCTCCCATCTACTTCCATCACGTCCTCTTCATTAATCTATTCCTCCAACCCTTTTAACACCTTCCTTACAGACATCATTGTTCCTCATCCCCTTCCTTCCATATATTTGCTCAAGATTACGAATAGCAATATATTTTAATTTCTTTCATTCTCAAACAAAGTAAGGTATTGAATTCTGGGGTAATCAAACTGACAGTAGTAAAATATTTAGAATACAAAATAATTCACCCAGAATAATATGTAATGACAACAGATCAACATCCTGCAAAAATTTATTTTCATTTTATTTGTAATGTATTGAAACTAGTCAAGCAAAACAAAACCTAACTTCCTTTCTGGTGATCATTGATGTACATCAAGATAACACAAGAAGCTGCAGTCATTTAAGACAAATACAACACAATAGTGCAATGTATGAAAAGGTCATGTTCTACACAGGCATAACATTTTACAATAAATTACCACAACACGTAAGAGAAGAAGTTAACATGAAACTGTACACAAAATTACTGAACTGACTTTTTTGACTCCTAAAGTTTCAATAGTTTAAAAAGAATAGAAGAATACCTGGACTCAAACCAGAACAATACTAAACTAATATTGGTTATGTTATTCTAGCAACCCAAAGTAGTATAACACACAAATTACTTCTATGTAATGCAAATTTACCTTCCCAGTCTCAGCGTACAACCTCAAGTTCTTTACACTGCTTTCAAATGTACAGTCAGCCCACCTTATCTGCAGTATTTCGTTCCAGGAAGTCCATGGATAACAAAAACCATGTATAGTTAAGAGACCTTAATAACCTCCGTAAATCACCATATGCAATTTAAAAAAAAATTTTAACCCCTAACCTCAAGTACTACTTCATTGTTTGGTTTGAAGATCTTGGAATATCTTTACAAGGAATTTATAACATTGAAGGAAATAGCTTTTTGAAGGAGTACAAGCCATTGTTTCATGAAGACTGATTGTACCTTTGAAAGTACCACCTGTCCACATTAAGTTAAAGACTGATGCAAAACCCATATTTTTTAAAGCAAGATTGGTTAGCAATACCATTACAATCTCGTGTGCATGAAACATTAGATAGTCTAGTTAATGTAAAGGTATTGGAACCAACAACATTTTAAAGTTCGGCCACACCTGTTGTACCGGTGTTAAAGAATGGCAGTGTATTGTTGCAGTATTGCCTGGCAAGCCGGACAGCATCTGTGCAGACTAGAGTAATACTCTGCTGCCAAAATTTTGACATTAAGCACTTCAAAGGTACTCATGCGTGTACGCTGGTTACCACAAGGCTATCTGCAGTTCCTGGCATATTCCAGACTTTTTATGGAGCAATTATGGTTGGGGCTTCAGGGAGTTGCTATTTGTTTATGACATTGTGATTGCAGTAGCCAGAAACATGATGCCAGACTGAAAGAATTTTTGCACATGATGACGAAAGTGGGAAATGACCTTAAATAAAATAAAGTGTCAATTTAGGGTACCACAATTGACTTTTCTTGGGTTTACTGTGAACAAGGATAGAATTCAGCCAGATAGTGAAAAAGTCTGTGTTACCTATGAAGCGCCTGAGCCAAGATATAAAACAAAATTTAAGACTTCTCGGCCTTCTGAATTTTTATGAAAGTATTTGTGAGGGGAAGGTCATGTTGCGAAGTCACTGCACAGACTTCCGAAAGGTGAAACTACATGGAGATTAGGACCCACAGAGCGAGCAGCATTCGAGAACTGTAAGACACTTTTGCAGACATCAGTTATAGCCCATTGTTAAGAAGATTAACCACTAATACTAACGTGTGATGCAAGTCCATATGGGTTGGGAGCAGTGTTAGCAGTGAAGGAAAAAATGGGCAGGAACGGCATTTAGGGTTTGCCTCCAGGACTCTGTCGGCCATAGAACGTAACTATGGACTGTTCGAAAAGGAAGGTCTTGCATTGGTGCATGGAGTGAACGAATTTCAAAAATATCTGTTAGAGTGGACATTCAAAATTTTTTCTGATCACAATCCATTGTTGGGGGTAATTGATTAGGATAAGCTCATGTCTACTACGTTATCACAGCATATGATATGGTGGTGACTATTCCTTTCCTCATTCTCCTATACCCTCAAGTATAAACTATGGGAGCGATTAGGACATGCTGACACATTAAGCAGTCTTGTTTTGCCCGATACAGTGGAAGACCTTCTGCATCCAGCTGATGTACTCTTCCAGGAATCTGAAGATGCTCCATATTATGCCACTGACATTGCAACAACCGTACATGATGATAATATGCTACTAATAGTAAAGACGTGGCTAGAACATGGCGAGTCAATCTTGAGAATTGTCAGACGGTGCCAGAAGCAGGAAAATTTAAGGTACGGATTAACGAGCTGTTATTATTTCGTGGTTGAATCTTGTGGTCAAATCATGTGGTCATTCCACAACGTTTACAAAGGCCTATTCTTGAACTTCATTTGCATCGCCCAGGCATTGTAGTAGTGAAAGAATTAACAAGATGCTATTTTTGGTGGCCAGGTCTAGATGCAGACATAGAGCTGAATGTAGGGGGATGCCAGTTATATCAGCAAACAAGACATAGCAGACCAGCGATACAAAATTCATTTTGGACAAAGCCTGGTCACAAATGGCAATGGTTGCATACAGACTTTGTAGGCCAGATACAGGGACAAAACTTCCTTAGCATTATAGATACTTACTCAGAATGCTTAGAGATCATTCCAACATGGACAATAACTTCAGAAGTAATGTCAGTTCTGTGAATCATTTTTGCCACACATGGATTACCTGAGTGCATAATTTCTGACAATGGCACTAACTTTATATCAGAGGAATGACATTCAACACGTGCATACACCTCCCTACGATCCAGCCAGCAATGGTATGGCAGAAAGAGGAGTCCAGACTGAAAAGAACGCATACAGCAGATGTTGACTCAAAATATAAATAGTGAACTACCTCGATACCCGCTAATACATAGAAATACCCCCAGACTGACCACAGGAAAATCACCAGCAGAGCTACTTTTTGGTAGACAGTTGCAAACAGTGTTTGACAACGTGCTCCCAAACCGTCAGACCCACAATCCACAACATGTATAGAATTGCAGGAAGTTTCACCCAGAGCAACTCGTGCGGGAACAGTGACAAGTAGGTGACCTGTGGAAGCCTGCAGTAGTGTTGACAGCAGGACTAGTGTGCTACAATGTTTTGCAAGAGAACGGGGTGGTAGCAATATGACATGTGGATCGGCTGCAGATCCACAACAAGGATGCTGGCAAGTTGGATACATATAGTTGTAAGCGAGTGCCACTACTGCAACCAGCAGTCGAAGCCAAAGTGGCAGATGATCAGCCTCATCCAACAGCTGAGGAAACTGTTGAAGAAGAGGAAGATCAAGCCCCCTTTCTTGGGTTCCCAAATTGCAAGGACATCGAGTAGTTGCTACAACAGTCAAGCACAGGACAGCGACAGTTGCATGGTGCTTCATCTCCGATGCTGCGACATTCTCAGCGGGCAGGAGCAAGGACACATAGTGGATGTGAGGATTTGGTTTAGAGTGTGTTGGTTACCATGACCAAGTTATTTTTCTTCACTGTGTGCGTATTGTTTATGTTCAGTGTATCCTATGTTGTGGTGTATGACCTGACATTAGAGTTTTAAGGGGGACAGGTGTCACATGTTTGTTACAGACCACTGCACTTCCAGTTCTGCACAGGTCATTAGTAGATTTAACATTTATTTTTTATAAAATAACTGAATTATTATTTGATGTTACATACGCAAGTAATTTAGCATTTCCTTTATTTTGTATAGGGTTACATTTTGATTATTTCAGAATTGTCTGCCTGATGTAATGTTTAATGTTGCTGTTTGAAGTTTTTCAGATGTGAATTGTAATATAAACACTCAGGCCATGTTCTAACCAATTTTGGAGAGAGTATTTGGGTTCTGTTTATTGTAAGATTCCAATTCGAATGTTCCTGACTGTTATTGGCAGCTTTGCCTGGTGTTCTGTTGTCGAAGTTGGAGAATGTGTTGGTTTTGATGTTGCACATTAGGATAGTGTATTGGTTATAAAACATAAAATAATGGCAGGTCTTAGTTGCAATTCCCAAACAAAGAATTTGAAAATAAAGTTTACAAATATTTTTTTTGTTACGTTTAATATAGTTAAAAACCTAGAGGATATACCATACTATTTCCCTGCTTATTGCAATATGGTGGAAATTTGAAGTTTTGATTTTGGCAATTGCTTATTTGTAACCATCATTGGTTTACGAAATGCTAAACACCAAAATAGGTCACATATTTTGTGCACAAAATAGGAACATGTGACCATTCTGTTAACAAAAAATGCCTACTGGAACACTACCTCAATTTGTAGATAACAAATTGTATTTTAAAAGACATTGTCTCTTAACGAATCATGCAACAAATTTATGCTATGATTTGAAGATTATTTTATTATATGAATAGGTCCTATTTAATTTTCTTTTCCTGACTCAGTTTTTTTGTGTAGTTGTAAAGTAATACTTTTGTTTGATGTGGTTGCAAATGCTGTATAGTTAGTGCGTCTTTGTGTTTATAGGTCTGCTGAGTTCAATGGGACTTGGAAGGCGAGATGGTGTCAATGGTGTGGCGAGTCACCCAGAGGACAGCGTGGCAGATGGTTCCTCAGACTCGAGGATGCACCCTCTTTATGGTCACGGGGTGTGCAAATGGCCTGGTTGTGAAGCAATTTGTGATGATTTCCAGTCATTCCTGCAGTAAGTAGTAGTTGGTTTTTGTTGAAGTGCACTGTCATATTGCCATCCTATTTTCTGCAGAAACTGTGCACTGATGGGTTGTTAATGTAATCATGTTCAGTGCTATTAGGTAAAACACATCACAATCTCCTCTCAGTTTGCTACATTTATAAGGCTTGTAGGCATTATCAGGTTTGATTTTGAAATGAAATTGAATAGTAACTACACCATTCTTGTATTATTTTACAGTCTACAACCATTCTTCTGTTAACTGATCAAGTATTTGTGCTGGATGACTCAGGAACTCTCATTGTTATTAAAGTATTGCATTGATACAGTCACTCAAGCTAGTTTTACTGTAGAAGATTGTCTTTAAAGTTTGAGGCTGGTTTGACCGTAAATCTATCTACCTATCCTTGGCTTGTCTAGTACACCTGTTTGTATGGAAAGGTCGTAGACTATTCATCTATTGTTGTTACACCCATTTTACATTTTGAGATTCGGTTTACTCAACTTATGACACAAAGCAAGACTGGTGGGCTACCAGTTCCTCTGGATCAAATCCATTCCGCAGAGTCGGCCTAAATTCCTCATCACTATGTGGTGACGCCTGGGGGCTCCACAATGAAACTACAAGTAGTATTAAATGCATCTGCCAAGATATCTACAGGAGTATCACTGAGTAATGTGTTTGTCATGGCCAAGACTTCATATAGAGGTTTGTGACTTACTGTTGCACTTTAGTCTACATGAGGTTGACTTTGCTGCAGGTGTCATGCAGATGTACTGTTGGATAGGTGTCCACTTCAGACATTTGGATTATCTGCAAAACTGACCTTGTCCGGAGTTATAGATTCAAGACTGTGATGAATGGGGTTTCATCAGCACCCTTCCGTGCTCATCTTAACCTCCAACAGTTGGCAGAAAATGTGAAGGACCATTTATCAACTGCCTCTAATGTTCTACTCTCTGATGTGTATGTAGATGATGATGTGACGGATCACATTTTGGGTACTCTGCCTTGGATATCCAAATGGACCAGTTTTTATGACGTAGTCACTGTGCATCTATTCATTGGTGAGTTGAAAGTATTGCTGGTTAAGGTTCCAGTCAGTACCTAGTCTGGAACTTTGTGGAGCCTAACTCCTGGTGCATCTAATTAGACATGTGGTTGAAGTATATGAATCTGCATTCCATTTTGCTTCAACACAACTTTGCTGCCAACAGAGTAAGCAAGATTCAAGACTTTTTTTCACCATCGTGGTGGAAACACTTGCTGTCTGAGCACAGTCCTGTTGTCTATTGGTTACTGTCTTATACCTGCCTAGACTACAAATCATCACTTGGGGTGAACTGGTCCCTTGTGGTTTAAGGCACCACCTGAGAACTGGCCAGTGAGTGGCGCTTGTACTGACAGTTTTGATTCTGTTCTGTCCCGTTCTGTCGTGCTGAAGAAAAGGACCCCAGTGTTAGGAACATAATTTTCTGCATCCATTTATCAGTACTCATTACAGTAAAACTTCACTACAACAAACTCTAAGGGACCCAAATCGCCATTTGTTTGTTATAATGAAGTTCTTTATACTGAAATAAAAATTCAGGTTAATCATTTGTTTCCTCAACAAACTATAAAATCGAACAAATGCATTTTTGACAACTCGCAATTCTCATTTCGGAAACAAAAACCAATATTTAATTTTTGTTCAACTATGTACAAACTTTGTGGAAAGGCAATTGGCAGTGAAACTGGGCAATTGGCAGTGAAACTATGTTGACAAATTTGACAACTTTGATCACCAAATAGTAATGCACGACTGACCATAAGGTAATTTGCTAGCAGAACTGTCAAAAAGTGCACTCGTTTGTGGGATAAACTATACCAGTATTCTGGTATTCTAAAAATGCAAGTGATGTTTATTGTAGGCTGTATTTTACAAAGTCTGGTTGACATCTGTGGGACATTACGTAGCATCAGGTTCTTAGTGTGCAAGCATGGTTTTTTACATAGCATTATAACCTCACTTGCCGCTAGCCTAGATCATCACTTAACTGCAGTGTAACACTTGTCCTAAAAGTCTATACTGTACGTAAAACTCGTGACTACCACAGAAAATAATTGTAACATCTACAGTATGAGAATACCAGTTGAATTGGTTTTGTTTTCATAGCATCCGTCGATGCTTAAATTTTATATGGTATATTACACAAGTGATGTTCTTTATAGTGAATATTTAATAAATTAACAATTAATTGTAGACAAAAATTTGTACTACTGAAAGTTATTTACATGTAAAAGTATTGGGTTTTGTTGGGACCAAACTGTTGGTTCTTTGTAGTGAAGTGTTCTTAATACTGAAGTTTGTTGAAGTGGTGGTTTACTGTATTCTTTCAATTTAGTGGTTTAAGTAAGTTTTTGAGTGTGACATTCTGTGTACTTTGCTTCTATCATCTGGCTTTTGCATGTTCAAGCAGTTTCTTTTAAGGATGATTTAACTGCTTCGAAGAAGTTTCAGTGTCTCTCCCACCAGATTTGAGAATTTGGGCCAATTATTGATTCATGTGGCCTAATCAATATGGGTGGGAGGATTTCTCATTCTGACTTGCCGTTTGACTGCAAGCATCCTGCTCTTCCTAAGTTACAGCCTTTCATGAAGATGGTGATACATCACTACTATGAGCTCAACCAACATTCTGGTATCCAAACTCTTCTAGGCATGCTTTGGGAGAATTTCTAGATACATGCAGATAAAAAGGCACTATTACATGCTGTGTCTGCTGTTGTGAAAAATTATTTAAAGTCAGCGGTTTCTGACTGTACCACTAATGGGTATCTAAGCCATACAAATTCAGCAGGTAAAGACATTCTCAACAGCTAGAGTTGAATACACAGGCCCCTTTCATGTCAGTGTTTCTAGGATTTGATGAAAGCGTACTTGTGTGTCTATTTGCTCAGGTCATATCTGTCACTCTGTACTTAAGTATCAGTGTTGGGACCATGTGGTAGGCTAGAAATTTGGTTCTCCTGTGACCCTCTTTGAACTACTTATCTTTAATGTTTCTCATGTAATGTACATTAATATTAATTTTCTGGAACATATTTTTCTTTGGGTTTGATGGGCTGACACTTTGTGTACCCCTTCCGTGGCTTGTGCAGTGACAGTATTGCTCTTTAGTTAATGTAGTTTCTGCATAGGCCAGGCAGGCCTCCAACTGCGACCATCTGTGTAAATGCCTCAATCAAGAAACAGTAGTGTATGTTAGTGATTTATTAATTAGGTATTAGAAAACTGCATCTGCTTTCACACAAGATGTATGATCTCTAAGGGGCTGGGCAAACTCTCAGAAGTAATATCACAGGCTTTGAACAGTGGTACGATTAGCTAAAGCAGTGGGTTTAAGTATGAGAATTAGGTACGTAACTAACCACATAAAAATGTGGCACGGAGCAGCCATACAGAGTTAGTGTCTCATGTTCTTCTGAGTTGGCTGAACATTTGCCTAACAGCATACCATATCCTACACAACTTCTCCTCTTCTTTGAATAACAGGGAGTCACGGTGGTTGAGGGGTTAGTAGACCTCCCGTATACCACTGATGTGATCTGGGGGTCTATTCTCTAGCTTCTCTTTTGGTAAAGATCGTCACTTGAGACTGTCTTTCGTGAGCGACAGCGATTAAGATTGTCACTCATGACTGTCTTTAAATCATATTCTCTAACACTTCTCTTTACCAGTATCTCTATATACTCAGCAACACAGTAGGATGTGAAAACCTTCATCCATTTTGCTAAATTAAATTTTCTCCCTTTTCACAGCATGTTTTGAACTACTAATTAGTTAAGTTTAGTTAAGTTTAGTTTAAATTATGTAATTCATATTTGTTCCTCTTTAGAATTCAGATTTTAAAAGTTATAATTTCATCTCGTCTCTCGTTAAAAGGTAGTGTGCTGCGCTTACAAGAGATAGTAGCACTGGCATTGTGTTAGTGTCTCTGGCCAAGAAATGGCAGCATGCATGTTGTATTAAATTTGTTGTATGCATCAACATTAAAAGTTAATATAAACAGACATATAATTCCCCAAACATGTTTCATTATTGGAGGGAAACTAAAATAATGTATTTCTGTCCTCTTCCAAGCAATGTTTCAATTGGATTTGTTCTCCAACGAGCATGGACGTAGAACACAACCTAAATATGTCAGCCATTTTCATGAACTTTGTCTCGTAACAACACCCTAGAACCCTATCTTTATATAAAGAGAGCTTTTGAAAGTCAGTCACGGCGCCATAGAGTTTTAAATTAATTAATTAATTTTAGTGAATGTATGTTTAGTTTAGAGAGACTGTAGGTACTGTGAATAACATTTACATCAATGCTTATTGAATATCAATGCGTTCATCTCCTCGTTGACGTTATCAGGTCGAGATGTTACACATAGCAAAATTGTCATGCATGGCCGAAAATTCAAGTTCTGCCTGAAAAGTTACATGCAGTCAGAAGTGTGTGTGGTTGCTTGCGAAACCTCTGATACCGACCTAGAGGGACCTAAATTTTCGTAGTCTGTGGTACGGAAGTTTGTATTAACAGATGTTTGCCAAAACTCAAAGATGTCCTAAATTATTTTCGGTTTGTTTAACTATACAGTAGAAACATTCTTATCACCACTAGCACTTATCTCCTTTTATCAACAGATTTAATGTTACTGTGTTTTATGTATAAAAAAATTTACTGAACATAGTATAAATGCTAACATATATTTCCAAAGGGAAAGTAAGCCACTTCGTAACAAAGGCGGTTCGTAATAGTGATGGTTGTAGTATTAACAAGGTTTCACTTTATTTTAATCTTATATAAAGCTAATATTTGCATACTAATGTGTCATATTATTGAAAGTCTTAATGTAACTCCATATTTTTCTATAAGAACATGTATTTACCTAAGTGGGTTTTCCCATATTATGTGTTTTTAAAGAACATGTCTCCTGTTTTTGGTAAAAAATTTTTGTACTAATTTTTTTTAAATGTAGTGCATTTTTCATATTATTTTCTCACAGTATGCAACAGAAACATGCTCTATTATACTGTTATATAGGAGTGCTTTTTCAGGAAAACATTTTTTTTAAGTAAGGCTTGAGTTAATGTAATGCAGATTTATGTTTTGAACATGATTAAAAGTCTTGTTGTTGCCTTATTATTTCAACAAATTTCACAATTATCAAAATACCTGTACAAAATACTTTTAAGGCAGTAGTAGGGGTAAGCTAGCAACATTCTTGCTCTTCTTTCTAGCATGTTTGATGAGAACAGTGGTTGTTTGTCACAGGCAGCTTTATGCGTAAGCTAAGAACATATTAACAAATTTTGTGTTGCATGTACAGGCACCTCAACTCGGAGCACACCCTGGACGACAGGTCAACGGCACAGGCGCGAGTGCAAATGCAGGTGGTGTCTCAGCTGGAGCTGCAGCTGCAGAAGGAGCGAGACAGACTGCAAGCCATGATGCACCACTTGCACCTTACCAAGCAGCAGGCCAACGAATCCATCAAGGCCGAGCCAGCAGTCAGTTGCATTCTCATATTCCTATATTACTGTGTGCCTTTTTTCTGTTTCCTGCTCTGTCACATCATTAAGAGGCTGTGTAACCTCTTTTGTTGAAATTATTAATTTTTGTGTTACGAATGAAGTGAGTGACGAATTGCAGACATAGTTTTTTGATTGAAATGTTACATTTTACTATTAGATGCATATTATTCAACTAAATTAGTACTAGGAGTTTTAAGCCGTTATTACTTTGTGAAAGGTTATTATTTTTTAAAACATATAATTTGCTCAATTATCTAATAGATACAGTTTAGTTTTTCAAATACAATGTGAGTTATGAAAGGTAAGGTAAATAGCTAAGTTCCTCTTGAAATATTTTTGATTAGATCTTTCCAAATATTGATTCAGGAAGAGTTTAGAAATATGTCTACAGTAAACCCTCGATCTAACGACACCGCACGGTGCCAGATAATTATGTTGTTCGATCGCCTATGTCGTTAGTCCAGAGGTAATTAATTTTGACATCCCTACATTAAAAAAAAAATTTATAATGATTTTTTTTTCTTTAAGTTAATACAGAGCAATTACAGACTTAAAAAAAACACATTTTCTTGAAATTATATTTAATATAACGAAACGGTGTCATCCAAATAAAATGGTGCTCCATAATTCCCCATGTATTGTGACGCCTGCGGCCGCGAGGCGCGGTAGGTCTGGTCTGGTTGTGTAGGATAGGTAAGGGGCGGGCAGGGGCGGGCAGGGGAGAGCGGCTGGCTGATTCACGGCTTTTCTCCCTCAACTCGTGGTGCGCGCGTGATTCATCCTGCTTGCTTGGTGCAAAGCTCACCGACAACAGAATGACTAATACTGCAACAATTTAAAACATTTCAGTAAAGCCATTGAGTATTTTTCTTTTTTTGTAATTGCGCATGAACTGTTACAGCTTGTCGCCATTATATGATTTTAAGCAATACGAATAAAAATGCTTATAAAAGAAAAAAGTCCTTATTTTTTGAAAACCAGTACACCTATTATAAACGCGAATTCGGAGCCACTTAGAAGGGCTGAAAAGTACTTTTCAAGATGCTGTCACTAAAATAATGACTGAATTACTCATCATTTTAAGTCTTAGGCCTATAGGAAAAATCATAAAACTATGCACAACACACCAGTTTAATGCTCTGCACTGTGAATAGAGGCAGAGTGGCTCTCGTCACGCGGGTCGCAGTCTCTCTATTCGCTGCCATGTTGAACGAGCATAATTAGAGATCTTATCAGCCCACTTGTAGCATACGTGACTATTGTAGGCTGTTTTTACGCTGCAGCCATTCGCCTCACGTGCCAAGTGATCAATAACAGCGGAAGTTGTCAAGGTCAAGACGAGCTGAAGCGCGCAGCCTGATGTGAAGCAAGAGAAAAAAGATGAGAAAACGCAGGATTGTTTTGTCTTTCTTTTGTTTTGTTTACGGACTGAGTGCTAAGCTGGTCCTTTTTTGCCATGCTGTAATAATAAAAAAAAGAACAGTTTCGTCTCTTCATCCCCAACCCCCCTGGGCCCACGCCAGACATGGAAACAAAGACGATGGCTGGGAGGTGGGAAAGAAAGGCAAACGTGTGGTACTGCTTTGCGACCAGACAGGCTGCTAGTTGTCACGTGACTTATCACAGCCAGCACCGGCAGTTGATGCGAGCGGCCGCGCGCACACAAGCACAATCTGGTTTGTCGGCAGGGTGTGGGGGGAGTGAATGGTTATTGGCTGGCGTGGGCAGTCACAAGGGGTGTTATCTATTTTTAGCTGTGCATTTCTTACAGTACAGCACTCACCAAGCAAAATACAACACGGACAGGCAACAAGTCGAACAATACAATACCGTTGTTATGCGCACGTCCGGTGGCTGACTGCGTGGCAAGTGGCACTAATGAGACGTGTAGGAGTAAGAAGAAAGTGCAGAGCAGGCAAGTAGAATTATGTGTGATAGGTGTGAAGGGTGGAGGGAGCATGGAGAAGTGAGGAGGAGATTAGACAGCGTTAGTCACCACGTCTCACATATGTCGGTGTTGCGCGGGCGACCTAACTC
This sequence comes from Medauroidea extradentata, assembly GCA_003012365.1. Lineage (NCBI taxonomy): Eukaryota > Metazoa > Arthropoda > Insecta > Phasmatodea > Phasmatidae > Medauroidea > Medauroidea extradentata. Next base: position 56,931 of record PNEQ01113205.1, read on the forward strand.
ACAAGGCGTGTGCATTTTAACTGCATTCCAGCCAAAGTTTCTAACATTTTTTACAGTTATTTTTTGTTTCACAACTGCATATCACTAATTTATTATAACTGCAGCATGTTATTGTTTAATGTACGCAAATGTATTTTTAAATAACGTTCTACTGTGATCAATTGCACTTTGCTTAGCTTTGATCAATTTGAAAATATTAATTTTTTCCAGGGTTCCGGGAAATTATGTCTGTAGATCGCCAATGTTGTTAGATCCGATGTCGTTAGATTGGTGGGTTACTGTAAATTTTTAATGACACAGACTCTTAACTCACTACATTTACACAACTATCCACAGTATTTGAGATGTAAAGCTTCTGCTGTTGTAAAGTTGTGTTCTTTGGGATTTTGCATGGCTTATAAATACAATACAACCTTGTAATGAGATGTTGCAGAATCAGCTAACTTTCTTAAAATATTGTGGTGGACAGAAAACAAATTATTTGAGCCATTTCTACAGTTATAAAATACATATGAGCTATGTGGGAGACCCTTTTTTTACATTTTTAGTTAAGGTATTTGAGTTTCCTTAGATTTTTTGTGTTTGGTGTGTGTGTGTGTGTATATATATACACATACATATATATGTTTGTATATAGTTATTATTAATATTATTATTATTATTATTATTATTATTATTATTATTATTGTATTCTTTCACTCTGGTGGTTTCCTTGTCCCTTTAATTGGTGTGTGATTTTAATGCCCCCCTCCCACCATACCCTTCCCGTAACCTCCGCCGGCGTAATGCGCATGGGTCTGGTGGAGAGTGGGGTGGAAGGTGGAGGGGAGGCTGTGGCTAACCAGGAGGTGAGAAATGTGACCGGGGCCCATTATGCTAGCGTGGCGCGGCCAGTAGTGATTGAGAGTCGGGAGAGAAAGCAGACTCGTGGCTGTAGTGTGAAATTGTCCTGTTGAGATGCATGACACATTTAAATGCAGCTGAAATAATTGCAGTGAGAGACCTGCACACGGTTTTAAGCCCTTGGTTAGGGGTTGCAATAAGTCTGTGAAATACCTTTGAGGTTGTGTGTGAGCCTTTTTAATTATTTTAGGTGTAAAATCACCTTTAAATTGTAATGGAATTTGCTCATGTAAATACAAGAATAAATGTTGTGATATAAAAGAGTATTGCAGTCGAGTGGATTTCTTGGCCTTCGTGGCAACTTTTCCGGAATTGTTCGTGACTATAAAACAGCATGAGGCCAACGACCCGGAGTGTGTGGAGATCCGGAGAAAACTAATTGCTGACCTCACACAGCCTTATTGTCAGTGAGGTGGTGTTGTATTTAAAAGAAAGGGTTCATCGCTTAAAAGGGTTGTGGTTCTCAAGGGAGTGAGGCAGATGCTTCTCAGGTATTTTCACGATACCCCTTATAGAGGGCACTTGGGTGTGGATAAAACAACACGTAAAATTGTTAAGGCTGTCCATCTATGAAGAATGACGTTCTCCAGTATGTAAAAACATGCTAGATCTGTCCACATTTTAAACTGGCGCGAACGCTAAGGTGGGCACCTATGTAGCCCAAATTTTGGAACGGTCTTGTTCGATGGTTCACTTGGACATATTTGGTTCCTTAGTGCGGTCTCGGAAAGGAAATGTGGCCATTTTGATAACGATTGACACATTCTCAAAATTTTTCCTTTTGCTCCCTATAAGGAGTTTGCAGTCCGGAACCATTGTGCGAACCTTGGTGGAGATGGTGTGGCAGTTGTTCGGTCCACCAATTGTGGTATTGACAGACAACGCAACTTCCTTTAAATCTCGGATGTTTTCTGATATGTGCTTCACCTGGGGAGTTAAACATATTTTCTCGAGTCCTTACTATCCCAAAGGGAATCAGGTCGAGTGCCTTAATAAAAATCTTAAGGCCTCATTGGCTATTTTCTGCCAACCCGTTCATTCTCAGTGGTATGAAGAGATTCCCGGGATAAATCTAGGCTTTAATAGTGCCCACCATTCAGCTACGAATGAGATTCCTTGCATTTTGTTTTTGGGAAGGGAATTATCTCACCATCTTTTAAATGTGTTGAGTGTTCCGCCAGTTCAGGCCCTTTTAGCAGAGGGAGAGAGAAATGTGGTGTGCCGATGGGTAAAAGAACGTTTGGAAGAAGCCCAAAGGGATGTGGCAGGGATGTGGCTGCTAGGTATGACTAGGGACACCTTCTGACAAAAATTAAAGTAGGGGATAAGTTCTGGTGTAGATCCGTCCAACTTTCGGATTTGGCTCACAAAATTTCCTCCAAGTTAGCGCCCTTGAGTTCTGATCTCTCTGTGGAAAGGAAAGCACACGTAACACACTTAAAATTTATGTGTCCAGGAATGAAATACAGTAGAAGAAGAATGGTTGATTTATTGTAAATGGGAAGCGGTTCCATTGCTAGGTGTGAGTGAGATTTGATCGCCGGTTCGGTTTGGTGGGTGTAAAGAGGGAAGATTGGTCCGATTCTTCGTTTCCTTTGATCCCTTTAGAATGAGTGTTTAGGCGGCTCTTCTTCCAGCGGGGTGTAGAAGTAGGTGGTCCAGGTAAGAGGGAATATAGGTCGTGACGCCTTTCTATAATTTGTTTCCCTCAGACCACTGGTGGAATCCAGGGTGGTTGGATTCCTGCTCTCTTGGGAAGTGTTCTGGATTTTAAGGGGGCGGGAATTGAGTAATGTGGGAGACCCTTTTACATTTTTAGTTAAAGTATTTGAGTTTCCTTAGATTTTTTGTTATATATATATATATATATATATATATATATATATATATATATATATATATATATATATAATTATTATTTCGTTGGTCTTTAATTCTGGTAGTTTGTTTGTCCCTTCAAGTGGTGTGTGATTTTAATGCCCCCCACCATACCTGTCCCGTTACCCATGTCGGTGTAATGCTAATGTGTCTGGCGGAGGGTAAGGAGGTAGTTGGAGAGGGGCTGCTAGCCGGGTGGTGCGAGATGTGGCCGGGGCCCATTATGCTAGTGTGGCGCTGCAAGAAATGACTGAGAGTCGGGAGAGAGAAGGCCAAAGGACAGCCCCTTGAGTGGTAATGTCGTGATATGGACTCATGGCTATAATGTGCGATTGTCCTGTTGAGATGCAGGATACATTTTAATACAGCTGAAATAATTGCCGTGGGAAACAGCGAGTATATAACTGATTGCGCTTTTGGTGGTTGGACTGGCATGACGAACGAGGAAAGTGTTAAACGGGCCTAATCACCATGCGTCGAGTGGTTCAACACAAGGCTTGGTGAAGAGGTTTGAACTCTCGGAAGTGGTGTCCGAGGACGGACACAGTAGTCTGCCGGAATTGCTGTTTCCGGCGTCAATATGATTGGTTCTGGATGATTAAGGTAGGACTATTTCTTTACTTGGTAGCCCTCAGCGAAGTTGGAACCGCTTCTCAATAAATTGAGATTGTGAAACGATGGTCGGTGAACTGTCAGCTGTAGAATATTGTGCTAAAGGTCGAAGTAGCCTAACGCGGCGTAATGACTGAATTGAATAATATGTGAAACATTTGTAGCACCTAATGGTGTGTACTTGATTGTATTGGGAATTTTGGAATATTTTATAAGGATGTGTTAGGAGAAAGGACTCAATTAGCAATGTTACTGTCAACGATTGACCCCTAAGGATTTTTGTAGACGAATGTCAGAAATAATTGGGTAAACTGGCAGTAAAGTGAATCGACAAGAAGTTAAGGACAATGTTGGGGGTGTAACGTACAAGCTTATGTAATGTTTATTTTATCTCAATTTAATGAGGCAGCATACACGTGGTTTTAAGCCCTTGGCTAGGGGTTGCAATAAGTCTGTGAAATACCTTAACGAGATTGTGTTTGAGCTTCTTTAATCGTTGTATGGGTGAGATCCCCTTTAAGTTGTAATGGAATTAGCTCATGTAAATACAAGAATAAATGTTGTGTTATAAAATGGTATTGCAGATAGTAGTTGTAAGTAGTGAGCTTAACCCCCATCCTCCTGACCTGCAAGTGAGAATTTTGAGAGTATGTTCTGCCTAGTGTATGAGATCTTGTACGAGATACGTGCTGACCCTTCTGGCAGGCAAAGTCTCCTAAGGCAGAAGGGGAGCCAGTAGGGTGGAGCGGTGCACATAAATATCTGAAACAATACACAATATTGATTGAAGGCAAACTGCAAAGAATGGTGAAATAAATATGTTCAATCAATAATGGAAATGTAGGTATGTTGTCCTTGGAAGTTTAAATAATAATTCAAAACCGTTTGAGGCAAATATCAACCACCTCTGATATTTATTCAATTAGTTATATTTACATTTAAGAGTATTATGGACAGTATAGGTTTGAGTGGTAAGCTGTCATTGTCACATGCTCGAGCATGGCTGAAGGTGTCTTAGAGTCAGGGATGGGACTAATCTCAGTAATGAATCGAGTGTCCAGTGTTCCAGTGGCAGGGATGCATGCCTTCTGCCTGTTCCTACTTTCTTCTACATAGTGTGCTTGTTACTCCTGGAGGTATGATCTTGTCTGAGAGTAACAAAGTGGATGGGCTTGGAAGACAGGTAGTGAATCCTACACGAAACCACAACTGCAAGTCCAAGGTGATCTCTGCTTAAATATCAATTTATATGTTGTTTTGAAATTGCAACTTGACATATTACAGTGTTTTTTTTTTCATTTAAATATTCCGAAGTTGCAAAATAATGTCATATCCTACTGTGTAGTAATAAATACTGGACTTATTAACTAAACAGCCCAAATTAGACTATCTCTCGTCTCATTTGGATTCCCCGTGGCTTACTGAAACCACATGAGGTTTAGGTACAGTATTTTACGTAGATCCTTTAATAAAGACTGTATTCTGTTCTTTGCCTCTTCGATGAGAATTTGGTGTTGAAAATAACAAATAATTTATGAATTTAGAACTAATAACTCAACGAACAGCAAAGTGACCTAGATACAGAATACTAATACAGTCCACTCACAAAGCAAGGAGACTTAACAGGCACACCACCTTACTTTACTTCTATATGCACAGTGACGCCAAAAGTTGCAGATGACTTGTAAGTGGGGTTTGGTGCTGCCTGCTGTTACAATGCTTGTGCTGAAGTGCATAGCGTATCATATAGTGTAGCTGTTGACTGCTATGCACTTGAGTCCATGTTTATATTTATATTTATGTGATTTAATCTGGAAAGATTATGTCCATGCAGGCCCTCTGTTACTTCTTACCAGCACCAGTTGTCATGCACATAATACATGTGGTACTTTGGTACGATTTTCAAAATAGTTTTATACAAAAAATGGAATGGGCCTATCACTCAATTAATAAAAATAATTAATTCATAAAACAATATTATTACTTAACTAACATACTATATCTAGTAATATAAAGCTTCACTGTAACAAACCTCAAGGGTCCAAAATTGTTATTAGTTTGTTATAGTGAAGTTCTTTATAATGAAATGTAAAAATTGTGTATTTTTGGTTCCGTTGACAAACAAAATTAATAATGCAATACACAAAACATCTGTGCAAAAATTTCCCTATTTTTTTAATCCTTTGTCAATAAAATACGTAAAATTTTTAAAAACTTGCGAATACTGTAAACTAAATAAGAGGAAAAAATATGTACACCTTGGACTCACCTAACACGAGTATTGTGTTCCACCAAATGCTTGCGCTTTATGTACATTTACTTGGTTGTTTTGAGATTATTCACAAAACAAGCACTTTTCCGACAAATGAAGGGTGTAGATTCATATCAGTCCTGTCAGACGCGTAAATACAGAAAATAGAATAGGTATGTTTTCTCTATACAGTACCTGAAGCATCTGAGAACAAAATTAGCACAAAGCATAACTACTTGTGTTGGCAAACACACTGCAGTATGTCCTATTATTTTCTCCATAAAAATTCTACAATGTCTCCAAAATTAAACAACCACATATAAAAAGACATGTGAAGTGCTGAATACCTGTAAATACAGTTTTGAAATATCTACAAAACAGGAACAAAAGAGTGCATGCAAGCCAGTCACAGTTGATGTGCATGTAACTAAGTTTGTTTTTCCACCAAGGGCATGTTATCAAGGCACTCTCCTGCACAGGGGGTGTTGTGTCAATACACTTAGGAGAGGAAGGAGGGGTAGTTGATGTTCCAGCATCTTCTCTGCTTTTCACATCCACTGCCACAGTTGAGTTCACAGGGGCCTGCTGCGTGAAGTAATGAACAGGTGCAAAAATTTTTCTAGCAGCATTTGTTTTTAACACTTTTTTTACTTGTATATGTCTCTGTACATGTAACACATATTGCCAATTTAATTTTTTAAGGTAGCACTTCTTTTTTCTTCGGGGTCTTTGTGTTCTAAAATCACGTATGCTTTCTTTATTTTGTTAATAAAAATGTAGTCTGGACCTTTTGCTGTCAGTTCTCGTTCAGCTTTAGGGGCAGTATTATCACCAGTTTCTATCTCTTCACGTTTCATTCTGTTCAATGAGTTCTTCTCCAGTGAGTTTCACATGTAAAGTGATCAGTTCATTGGCATCTGTAGCAGCGAGCTCCTCAAAACTAGTTTTTTTCCCCCTATTTCAACTACTTCCTCTACTACTTCTTTCAACTGTTTCTCAACAGGCTGAAAACCGTGGAATTCTTCTCTAAAGGAAGTACATAACTTATTCCAAACACTACTAAGACAAGATTCATTATTGGTGTTCGAGTCTGCGCTTTCACTATCATAGAAGTTAACGCATCTGACGCCAACAATTTTTGAGATCATTTCTACTTTTCAAAATGGTTCTCACTGTAGATTCTTTTCGTCCGAAGGCATGGCTCATTTCATGGTTATTAGAGTGCTGAATGCTGTAACATATAATTTTGATTCTAGTAAAGTTATCTTCCTTTTTGCTACTACTTCATCAGTCCGTACTTCTTTTGCATGTTTAATGTTCACAAAAAATAATCATCAGCTATCAGTGACATGCAAAAGTTAACTATCATGACAAATTATTAAAAAAATAACTGTAGCTTATTACGTGAAATGTTCGCCTGTGGCTAAAAAAAATCGTGTAAGTGTATTGTGTGCATGCATGCTCAGTGATTACGATCTCAAAAATGTAACTAAACAGGAAACCCGATATGATGGCCTGTTTTGTCATTACCCAAGCGACATTCACACGTAAGCGAGCGATGGCAAGCTTACAGCAAGGGGTTTAAGCATCATTTTCCGCTAGTGTTATGCGAGTTTTATGTCGTGCCATTTGAATACTATTCGTAATCTTTACTCTCGCATTGTGAGAATTGGCGGTAAGTGAATCTGTGCTATGTGAATCTGAGATGTATTACTGACATATATCCAGTTCAAATGGCATTACCTTTGATAACAGGATGTTCAGACTCAAAGTAATAGAAATACTCTACAAAACGCTGCTCAAAAATATATGCAAGTCAAGGCTATGTGAAGTAAAGTTAATAAACAACAAACAAACTTTTCACTTCGACTTTGAAAAAAAATATTTTATAGATGACTGCTTTTTCATTACTTCCAATTCTTTTGTCACATCCTTCTTGATGCTTTGCATAACTACAATATGGTGATATAAATTTTTTGATGTCAGGATGAGCCTTTCCATCACATGTAGTGAACCACATATTTCTTCTCGCCGAGGCCGCTTGATTTCAACCTCTTCAGTGTCATCCTCGTCATCTTCAGTGTTGTTCGCCTGTCTGCATTATCCTTTGGAGGTAACTCATCTGATACAGAAGGACATGTTGTCACTGGATTATCAGCTGAAGAAAAATCACAGAATCATGAATGGCAGCTCTCAAATTTGTTTTTAACTTCAATCCATTCTGCTTCACATTCTTCTGCATCATCAATACAGTCTCATTCACTAGAACTTGCAGGGAACCCTGCTTTGGCAAAACAATTTTCAACTGTGCTTGGCTTGAGTCAATTCCATGCCAAGCAAAGCCTGTTCATTTCCTGCAAAATGTTCCACTTCAAAGATGATGTTTCTTTTTCACACTCCAGTTGTCGCAGGAGATACTGCACCAGCTGCCTTTTGTAGGCTCGTTTTACCTGTGCAGTGATACCTTGATCTAGGGGCTGCAGTGTGCTGGTATAATTTGGAGGGAGACAGACAACTTTTATATTCCTTAGAGTAGCAAAATAAGCATTATGGGCAGCACAGTGATCAGTGTACGTCACCACCTTCCTGTTTTGCTCCGCCATCCTCAAGTCAAAACTGTTGAGCCACTCTTGAAATAAGGATGAGGTCATCCAAGAGTTTTTGTTGTTTTTGTGCTTCATGGCAAGTGTTTCACATTCTTGAAATAACAAGGCTTGGCAAATTTTCCAATAACTAGTGGTTACTTTTTTTTCTGAGCTATTGCTGTTTACACAAAACAACACTGTGAAGTGCTCCTTACTTTGTTTGCCCTCATGACAGGTCTGATCCATAACCTCTAAAGTTCTGTCAAGAAGGAGGTTAAAAAACACTCCTGCCTCATCTGCATTAAAAATTTCTTTCTTGTCATAACCTGAAATAAGGGAATCCAGTTCAGCTTGTCATCTTTCCTGAACAGTGACATCAACTGCAGCAGCTTCATCACACACTTTTAGGATACTTATGTTATGTTGTGCCTTAAATTTGTGAAGCCACCCACCTGAAGCTTGGAATTTGTCAAACCCTGAATTAACGGCTTCTTCGAGAGCTTCCTCCTGCAAGTCTTTTCCAGCTACTGGTGTGTTTGATGCTCTTGACTGCATCAACCAGTCAAACACACTCTTTTCTAAAACTTCGTACGGAGCTGCCGAAATACGTTTTCAGTTGTAGGATAGGAAATTATGCTTCCCTATTTCGGACCGCTGGTTTAGAATTGTAGATGTAGTAGATTTAGCTATTCCGAACTCTGTTGTGATGTCAGTTTTTTCTTCCTGTTGTCTACGGCTTTAAGAATAGAGGGTTTTGTTTTCATGTCGATTGCTTTCTGCTTTCTTGGGAACATTTTACAAAAACAGTTTTGAATATGAGAAAATGAAAAGTAACTTGCAACTCAAGAGTAAACTTTGTGGGTTACTGCGAGCGCAAAATGTAAACCAAAGTGGAAGCGCACATTTTAAGCGTAATGATAAAAAAAATATTAGTGTACTGCTTATGTCAAACCTTGGTAAAGAATTGGCGCTGTAGTCTCATTGTCAAACATTTATTGGAGGAGCGCTGTAATTGTGGTGTTAAAAGTGACAAAATTTATATAAATCCAAGATCGCAGCAGATTTTCCACCTCATACTCTCATGTAGGAGTTTTGTGATAGCAGCAACAAAACACACTCGACATGGTGCCATTGTCAGTCATATTGCCATTCTGATGTGTTGTGATGTATACAATTACTAGATACTTATGTGTGACAGTTGTTTTGGTTTTGTACACATTTATTCAGTAACAGAATTTTGTGGAAAAAGATTTTAAAACTTTTAATCCTGATCGTACTGCGTTTGTTAATGTGAATATTTCGTAAATCTCTGGCAAAACTTTATGGGAAAGTTCATGTTACTGAAAATAATTTACATATAACTTTATTGCGTTTCGGCAGGTCTGTAAGATAGGTTTGTTTTATCGTGATTTGTTCGCAATGCTGAAGTTTGTTGAAATGATGCTTTACACTATGTACACTTGGCCACACAAAAAATGTCACCTCTCTACAGGCCAGAAATTTGTGTAAGTCCCACTTCGAGTATCTTCAGTAGCATACAGAGGCACACATCGAAATTGCAACAACCTGACGAGCTCCTCACGACACTATCGTACCGTTCTTGAGACGTAGGTTTGAATCCCCTCGATGGAATAGAATTTTTTAATTTTTATCCACAGATACAATGTATTAAGAATGACAATGTTCAAAATGAAATAAGTATTTAACATGTATTTCATTTGTAATTATCAAAAACCAAAAATATGTCAAGTTTATCCCTACTATTACATTAATGAAAGCAGAAGATAATTGTCGCAAGTTTACGAATATAAGATATCTGTGTGTGTGGTATTCAGGTAAGACCAAATTATTAACAGAATATTTATTTAAAACAAAGGAACCAGAGAGCCGTAACTTTAAATCATGACAGTATTTTTGAATTGTAAGTAACTAATTGTTATAAGAACATTACCAAATATAGATTGTTCACATTGGCATTTTAATTGTTTAATAATACAAGGAAACAAATTTCACCTGGGTCGTTTGTCTTTTACAATTTAATATTATGAAACACAATGCATTTAAGATTCTAGGTGAAGTAAGTTATTTCCGTTAAATACTTACACCAAACTTATAATGTACTATACGACATTAAAATCGTCATAATAAGTAAGCAATAAATTACCGATCATGTCAAGCAGTTCGTAGTTGACGGTAATATTTTGAGCTGTTTTATATATATATATATATATATATATATATATATATATATATATATATATATATATATATATATATATATATATATATATATTTATATTTATTAACTCGGACCTCGATGTCCCGGACATTGGATAACTCGGACAGAATTTTAATTGGTTAAAAGACATAAAAAATCGTTTCTGCTGGATTTAAATTCATCACATTATATTTTAGAACAGTATTAAAGTTTATAACGAAGTCATCCATCGCTACTTAGCCTTTAATAACCCCACAGTAAATATCTGGCAAGTTCCGTGTGGTAAAATGTTGCTAGCGAGGCGCGCGATGCGTGAGTAAAGATGCAACGCAGCAGGCCGACCTCTCACTTCTTTATCTTTCCTCCCTCTTTGCCAGCGAGCCAGGCACGCACGTTTGTCGTAAATAAACATTTCAATGTGGTGCTTGTGAAATGACTGTAACCACGGGTTATAATGACACATAAACGGAAAATTATTTTGTTCTGGTAGGTATGTACAATGAATTCAGGGCTGCAAAACAAATTGTCCCGGACATTAAAAAGAAAAATTAAAAATCATTGCTTTGCATTGCGATGTAGAAAAATTGGTGAGAAGGTTTTACGGCCCTTTAACAACGATGTTTTCAAGAGCCGATGTGGGTGGTGAAAGAACAACACAACATCCATGCCCAAGCCGGACACGATGAGTCACGCTCGCTGGTTGATGGTGCTTTGTTGATAACGTATTGGCGTCTGGGGAGTTGAAACGTTTTAAGCGTGAATCGGATTTGTTTATAAACTACTGCACGGGAAATAATAGCGTACATGTAATGGACCGTACAATGTAAACGTCTTATGCGGGATAATTTTAAACGATTTTTATTGAGTGACGCACGTGAATGGATTAACAAGATATTTTAGTCTTAATTTTTCCATTTTACTATACACCGACAAAATCTTTTTCTTTATTTTAGAAGAAATGTTCACGTTATGATCGAGTAAATATAGAAAAAAAATTTACATTTGTTATATTCCACACAAAAAAAAATTTAGAAGGTAATTTTTTGAAAACCCCTTATAATGGCCGCACATCATTTTTTGGGCCTAAAATTTGGTCAAAAATATGCGACGATTACGCGAGTATATACGGTAACTCTGTAGAACATGATTAAAATTTTATTGCTTTATAATATGACAATTTGTGTAAATTATGTGTTATGATGCAATTTACATTCATAAAATTAAATTTTAAAATTAGTAGTGTTAAAATATGTTCACATAATGTACAGTGACCCAGAAGGATTGTTAATTACAGTACCATTTTTATTCATGTATAAGAAAATTATTTTTATACCTTTGTACCTTTGTAGGAGGGTAGAGTAACTATCAGGCTAGCAGTTGGCTGCTGCCTCTACACTGTAACATACGGACGTAAGGTATTTTTCAATGTAAACATCTTGTGTGAGATGTGTGTGGTCACGTGCGGCGTTTGTATTGCACGAGACTGTACCGGTTGACCTTGACTACCTCGCTCGCAACCTCCCTAGCTTATCTCCAACGATCATTTCTTATCTCTCTCCGCACGCACATTGGCTGTCGCCAGCCAGATGAAAACTTTTATGTGATAGAAGGGTGCCTGGCGCCAGCTTCTAGCACAGAGGTGAAAAAAAAGGATCAGCCAGAAGTAGCAGCATAAAAAATAAATAAAGATCTGACTGCCCACATTGTTTGACATTCTTTTATATTCCTCTACGTTACGTTAATTTTCCCACTGCATGGGGGCCCTCCCGTAACTTGATACGATAGTTACGTACAAAACAGTATTATTGCAGCCTCTTTTGCTTGTAGAAATAATAGCGTACTAATTTCTTCGCATTTCTTGTGATTAATGACTGATTACCCCACCTCCCTGGACACCCCTCGATAACACGGACAAATCGTAACTCGGACAGCTTCTCCCCCCTTTTAGTCCGAGTTATCGACGGTTCACTGTGTGTGTCTATATATATGAACTTCTCACATGTTCATCTATGACAATGTATTTCAGGAGACTTGTTGTAAAATGAGGAAATCTTACATCATATCAAATGAATAAAGAGACATATTTTTGTAATGAACATTGAAATTTCAATATTTTCTGTGTTTATTGATGAAAAGGTAAGTGGAAAACAATTTACTCAATGTTTAAAACAACTAAAATAAACAATAAACGTCTGAATTAATTTTATTTTTTAATACTGCAATGGGTTATGCTTTTGGCTACAATTAATATTGTTTGATTACTTTCACTAAATAGCTGTGTGAAACCCAAATATTTTACATTGTTTTATAATAATGCATGTATTTTAACATTGTTGTGGCTCGGCGATTTACATTTAAGATGTCACTGTTAATTAGATTTGCACACTTGAAGCCAGTGAGACTATCTCACAAATTTTACTGAGATCATCTACGTTATCAACATCACAAATGTGAACTTTTTACACTTGCAGGTGATTTGAGATAACTACAGCCATTAGAAAATCTTACATTTGAAATGCTAGCGAAAACATTTTCTTACAAAATAGCTGCATCTGTGACATCTTCCATCAGTACACCAGCCGGTGCTCTGCAGGTCTGAAACAGTTAGTTTTGGTCAGACATATGGCTTATTTATTTAAATTGTGTTTTGGGCCAGTGTGTATGGTATAAGTACCTATTCTGGTCGTAACCCACTTTTGAAATAGTTACTGTGTGCCCAGAACTACTGAAAAATAGCTTCTATAAACCGCCATTTTGAAAGGAATGAAAACTTATTCGCTTATAGATAACAAGTAGTTTCCTTCTCTCCAAATCTGTTTATAAATCCTCAGCAGAAATTTGTTTTCCACACACGTTTCTACTGTTTAAAATATGGGTTAATATTCGGAGTTACTTTAATGTAGCTGTTTTCGTGTATTTTATTTGTGTCGTGTATCTGAATGAAACTTCTTTAACTAAATACCCATTCTATTATTTTCATATTTCGCCTTGTACTTGATTGTGAATTTATTTTTCATGAATGTTAAATTTCATACGTGTAGCCCATTGTATTTACATATTTCTACATTGAGACATGTTGATTAATCACCAGTATTACAAACAAATAAAAATATATAACACGTTCATTATACCTGTTTCAAAAAATGGCACTTGAATAACAATCCAGTGTTACTTTGCACCCTTGTGTATTTAACTCTTTTTCCCCACATATCATAAATGCATTTTAACTCTGATCTACGTAATGCATATAAAAACGTAATCAAACTTTTAAAGTGGAAACTGTTCGGTAACGAAGATATCGTGTACCGTAGTTAACGGACAAGTTATATCATATTTTGTCGTACTGGCATAACAAGCTGCTAATACAGACATCCTACACTTCTCTCCTTAGTCTGAGTAATTGCGCACATCACACACTCAGTATGTGAGCATGTTGTTGCTCTAATAGAAGATGGAGGTTTTGCAGCTAGTCAAGCTGGTGCATATTAAGGCGTGTCATCTCGGACTGTGCAGAGGTGGATCAAACAGTATAACGAGACTGGTCAAATTGGTAGGCGTCAAGGTATGGGGTTAAATCGTATTTCTAATCGGGAGCAAGACACAGTTTTGGTTGCTTGCGTTTGAAGAAATCCATTTCTTAATGCATTACAACTGAAAAGGATGGTCAATTTTCCCGGCAGCACCAAAACAATATGAAGGAGATTAAAATTTGCTGGTCTGCATTCCAGTAGAGCTGCTGCAAAAGAACTTCTGTCAGACGACTATAATATGTACAGGCTTGCATTTGCCGAGTTAAATTCTGATTGTGATTGGAGTGATGTAATTTTCCAGACGAGTCAACTTTCAGCTCGGCTAATAACGGGCCTGTGTTAGTCTACAAGCCTTAAGTAAAGCAACATGATGCGCAATATATTTCATCTTGTCGACGCTCTGGAAGAGTTTCTGTGGCATGTTGGGGCTGGATGTCTTCATATGGAGCTGGGATACTCTATTGAATCGCAGAACAGCTTAACAGTGACCAATGTATACATATAATGAATTATATAATGGTTCCAAGTGTCAGAATGCAAAACCACGAAGGAGTGATCAAGTTTCAACAAGATTTATCTCCCATTCACACAAGTCAACGTGTACAGGATTGGTTTTCAAGACAGTCAGATATAGACTGTATTACTTGGTCTCCTCGGTCACCAGATCTCAGTCCAATTGAGAATGTTTGGGCAGAGTTAAAATGCACAAAGACAGAAAACTGGCCAGACACCCCACCCAACTCGCAAGCTGCTCTTTGGGACGTAATTCTTAATGCTTGGGAAGAACTTGCTACGAGTGAAGGCTGTTTTAGACGTCTAGTAGACTCTATGTCAAGACGCCTTACTTCAGTAATGGAGTCGAATGGTAACTGGTCCCCATACTAATAAGCCCGTACGTAATTAGTCCTTTTCAGTAATACATCTGTATACTCAAAACATTTTGTTTCTTTAGTGCTTTTAGAGCCAAGAAAACAAAACAGTTCCTAAATGTAAATATATGTAAAACCAAGTTCTTATGGCGGATTTGAACCTCGGTTTCACTGGGAAGTTTACACACTAGGTCACGACACTAATGAAAGTTGTAGCTATAAGAATGCAACAATTGGATATTAGTTGTAAGATATCACATGATGGCACTGCAACCAAATAATAAAATTGCAATATGTCCTGACGGCTACTGTTGACTCAATGTAGAGAACTGATGAAGTGGATAACTGTGTAAAATAACAATTGTGATATTAATGAGTGAAGTTTCTTTCGCACATTGTAATGTGGATCATATAATTTAGGTGGATGGGTTTACTGACTCATTCACAGTCAAACAGGAAGGAAAGAAAACTACTTTGATGCAGAAATATCACAAATACAGATATTCAAGTATTATATTTTAAAACAATATATTGCAGCATTATGTTTCGATGATTTCCATTTTTTATGAATATTGTTCTGCATGTTATTAAAACATAAGTATATGTTGGGAAGAGGAGTCTCTATCTATTCCACTGACTCATTTATGTAATTACTACAGTCACTATGATAAAGAAGTGTAAGGTTGTTTAGGGCCTAATTGCATATTATTGGAATAAAATTTGCAATTTTCGTCCAGTGGAACTGCATAGGGTTTTTTTTTTTGTTGTACAGCAGCATTAAAATTGATGTGTGTCTTGTCAAAATTGTATTTAAGTATGTCATATCTCATGCTGAATAGATAGTATGTTAACACTAACCTAGTGTGAGAGTAAATATCAGTTGCGTACAAATTTATGTATTTTTTTCTTTATTATATGGCTTTACTTAGCAACTACATTTTCTCAAAAATAAAATAAAAATAAGTACTGTTATATTGATTATTCGTTCCAACTCCGAGATTAAGACCAGCACATCCTGCAATATTTACGTAAATTACATAAAATTTGCCATGATATGTCGTATTAGTTAACAGCCAACCATATTATAAATAGACTTAAAACATAATTCTATTGACATAGTATCAGTGTATGTCTTCACTTCCAGTGGCGGCTCGTGCGTTGTTGCCAGGTGAGGCTGCAGATAGTCCAAACTAGACAGGTTGAGTGCTAGTTGACGCTATAACCACTGACACGCTGGTATGTAGGTGCCGTATTTTACTGAGTGATTGTAAACGAATCAGTAGCGAGTACATCTTTCATTACCATTGGAATACTGCGTGTTCATCAGAAGAATACAGTGCTGACTATCTGCAGCCCCACCTGAAAACAACTCACAAGCCGCCACTGCACACTTCTTTGGCGTCCCTCTACAGTCTTACACGTTTCTTAGTGCCACGAAATTCAAATATGATTCTCAAGCGTCAACACTAACTAAATATAGATCTTACATTCAAAATTTTTCCAACAAGATATTAGAAATATATAGACCACACTTTTAAATAATGCCAGATAACTCTTGAACTAATTACTGTGTAAGTTTAGTATTATAAAGTGAAAATGAAAAAAATAGGCAAAAGTCATTTTCAAGGGAATTTAAAAAAATTCCTGAAAGAAAGACCATATTTTACTAACAAAAGGAATGAAAAAGCTGTTAATTTTATTCTTGGGTATTATAGTACACAGTTCTAGGTTAATACAAAAACTGTATCATTATATTCAAACTTTTCTCTCATTGCAATACTTTAATTTTTAGAAAGTCTTGTTATTGGCTCAAAGAATTATTAAAATACATTATAATACATTTTTTACAACTCGCTGTTGCTTTGTATGGAAGTTTTATATTTTTTCTGAAATCCTCACACTTTGAAGAACAAGACTGCAAAACTTCAAAGGGATTGCATACTGTGTAAGCATGATGTGACAATAATTGCGAAACAGTGTAGCTTGCTAACACGACCTGGAAACAATGACATGATTTAATTCACAGAAAGTTTGAAAATCTGTAAAAATTAAAACTATGTAAGCTAGAGCAACAAAAATTTGGGCAGGAATTCACAAAACTTCATAAATAGTTTTGCTGGAAAAATCATATCAAAATCTGAAATGTTGGGTGTCAAGATAATTTTTTTTTTGTTGAACTGACATGGAATAACCCAACAACAAAAGTTTACTGTTATTTCTTTTTTGTTGGAAGAGCCATATTGTACAAAGAAAACACTGACCAATATACTGCCAACATCTTCGATTTTCACAGAGAAATTGTGGTTCACTGAGACACAGGGGACAACAACTTAAGTGAACTGTCACAAAACTGACGAGAAATAATACAGAATAAAATAAACAAATTGTGTTACAGTACGACCCCCAATAACTAGTCTATAACATAGTTTGGGATAGTCTCATGCTATGTTGCTAATGTCATAATACCTATTGATGAGTTAAAATTAAAGACAAAATGCAAGAGCAACTCTTATTAAATCAAAATTAAATAGTAGATACACTTCTAAAATTGGAAGACAGAAGAATGGGTACAACAACAGGACTCTCCCGCCTAAAGCGCAGAGTTGGCACATGCATTGCCAAGTGCCTTAAAGAACTGTAGAGTCAAACTAATTTTAAAAAAAAGGTTTTGATTGTCTTTTAAAAATTATTTGAACTTAACAAGTGGGATATTGTTTATGTTGTTTGATGCTGTTAATTTGATAACAACTTTTGGTTTACTTATTACTATTAACTTTTACATACGTTCTGAGATGATCGATGTAGATGATACACAGTGAGCAACCAAAATTAATAATAAATATTGCCATGATGGTTATATAATATACTGATTTGTAATGAAGCAATTTACTAAATTAGTTATAGCATGTACACTCGGCCACACAAAAAATGTCGCCTCTCTACAGGCCAGAAATTTGTCGTAAGTCCCACTTCGGGTATCTTCGGCAGCATACAGAGGCACACATCGAAATTGCAACAACCTGACGAGCTCCTCACGACACTCTCATACCGTTCTTGAGACGCAGGTTTGAACCCCATTGATGAAATAGAATTTTTTTATTTTTCCTCACAAACACACAGTATTAAGAATGACAATGTTCAAAATCAAATAAGTATTTAACACTTATTTCATTTGTAACTATCAAAAACCCAAAATATGGAGTCAAGTTTATTCCTGTATTACGTTAATAAAAGCCGAAAATAATTGTCGCAACTTTATGAATATAAGATATCTGTGTGGCATTCAGGTAAGACCAAATTATTAACAGAATATTTATTTAAAACAATGAAACCAAAGAGCTGTAACTGTAAACAGTCATAGTGTTTTTGAATTGTAAGTAACTAATTGTCATAAGAACATTACCAAATATGGATTGTTCACACTGGTATTTTAATCATTCAGAAATATAAGAAAACGAATGTCACCTGTCTGTTACAATGTAATATTATGAAGCACAATGCATTTAAGATTCTAGGTGAAGTAAGATATTTTCATCAAATACTTACACCAAACTTGTAACGTAATACATGACAATAAAATCGTCATAGTAAGTAAACAATAAATTACTGATCATGTCAAGCGGTTCGTAGTTGACTGTGATATTGTGAGCCATTATATATATTGTATATATATATATATATATAATGCTCACATATATACATTTATATATGTATATTCTTTCAATAAATATCATGCATTTTGCATAATTTACTACAGCGTGTTGCGTTCAAGCCCAATAATCAATTATACGTGCTGATGATTCAAGACTATTCTAAATACCTTTGTTATATTTTTATGTAATGTTCAAATATCCTTATTTGCAACATAGTAGTCTGAATCAAATACACATGATTATTCATAATTTATAACATTATTCAAGATAAACACTGCACCGTACGCGTTAGCTTTAAGTGGAATGATGAGAGATTTATTTGTGTAAATTGTGAATAGAACGTTAATATAAAAAGTTGATAAAGGTACATATTTGGAATGCCAATTTTAATAACTTTTATTTTATAGGACCTCTTTGGCAAATTGATTAAACATTATACTATTAACGGTAACATTCAAGGTTTTCTTTATTGTGACTTAATTAATCATTTAAATCAACTATTAAAACGTCCAGCAACGCTTAACCATAAACCGGGAATCCCGTTGACATGCAAAGCAGATATTTTTATATGTGACAAATTATGCCGTAACGGGTGCTAATGCCAGATAAGTAAAGAAAATTGTGATGTGTATACCTTTGTTACAAAACATGCAAGTGAATCATGCAAGAATTGGGCTGCTGTTGTAATGTAGTTATAACCCTGGGCTTCATCTTGGATTGTAAAACTGTAAATATTAGTGAAATTTGTCAAAATTATTGCGGTATCAAATGGATCATTTTCTTCAAGTTCTTTTAGGAAAGATGACTGTGACTTGGATATGAAGGAATCTGGTATGAGTTTTTCAATCTTATTACCTAAATTGTCAATGAAATCATCAAGGGTTGATGAGCTTTTTATCATCTGTGTTCTTGTTTGATGATACCCGTTGAGAAAATTGTAGTGTGTCACTTTCTTCATAATCTTCAAATTTTGACTGAAAGTTGCTGATAAAATTGTTATTAGCAGGGCATTTGCTGGAGTGCCTTAGCATGCATTCCCATTTTGCTTCATCACAGATTAAAACATTTCATGATATCTTTATAGTTTTTTTCTAATTCTGCAGCATGAAGTAGCAGTTGAATGTTTTGGTGAATTGTGCATTGTGCATACACGTACTTCATGGGTGCTGCTGGAACCAGCTATAACACACCATTTGGACTGTAAAGCACAACATTTGGAAAAACCTACTGAAACATCTGAATATTCCCATTTGAAATTTGAATCCAATTCATGAAGTTTACAAAAAATCAAACGCTTGTGCATGTGAATTTATTTTCCCTACACTCACAATATCTTTCATTCCAGACATTACTCTAGACTGATCATCTCTTTCTTCTCACTAAATCTTCAATTTCAAGTTTTAGTTTTTTTCCTTGTTGAGGATTTGCATCAGCTAAGAGTCCTTTTTCCCTAACAAGTTTCTGAGCTTGTCGCACAGCATAGTCTGACACACCAAATGTTTCTTGCTTTTTTACGTGTCCACATCAATGATGCAGAAATTGTCAGTAACTGAATTTGCTTTTTCTTTGTAACAGAAGTCAATGTTACCCTTAATAATATCTACAAGCTTATCCATATCTTCAGCTTTCTCTTTTATATGTTTTTGTGTTTCATCACCACCTTTTGGGATTTCATCACCCAATACTGGTTCAAATTTGTGTCAAATATTTGTCTGAAAATGTTCTAATTTTTTCTTTCCATATGACATTTTCATATGTTGGGTTAGAGAGTAATCCCATTACTTTTAATCACTATACCTCTACATTGTGGGCACAGTTTTGACCTAGTTTCACTTTAATAACTTTTAATAGTAGCTCTTTAAATTGCTGTTATATAAATAACATTGAATTTGAGGAGACACAAACCTATGTTTGGTCTGAGGGGAGTGGAGGAATGGAATAATTCTGAAAGGTTTAGTGTAGCAGGGGGGCAATCAAAACAACTGTAGGTTGATTGGAACAAGAGATAGGCTATGTCATTATTTTATCCCAGTGGGAATGAGTAAGGAAATTTATTTTCTAGACAATGTAGACATTATCAGTTTTAAATTTTTTGTATAGTCTGCAAGTGAAAAGGCTAGTAAATCACTTAAATAATTTTACTATGGTACGTTGACTGAAACTAAAGTGTTTTCAGAAAAGTGTTTCATTTACAATTTACTGTAGGATCCCGATTTAAAGAATTGCCTTGGGGCCCAAAAATGTTAACTCTAAATAAATTTTTTTGTTAAATCAGACTTGACATTTTTGACACCCTGCCCCCTAAATTAAGTCTATTAGCAAACAGCAGTAACATACTGTATTACCATCAATTGGTAAACCACAGCGGTGAAAGAAAAATTTCAGTGAAATATGCTTTAAAACCTTCCAGTGGACGTATGTCGAGCATGCACCAGTGTGTTAGACTGCCCATGTGCCATCAACGTGTGAGAAGTGATGACTAACACCGCAAAGCCGTCTATCTGTCCATCTCTCTCTCGCTTCTCTCAGTTATAATACTGTAAGAAATTACATGTTATCGTAAGAAGTAGTCAATGTTATTTATCGGGGTCGACATGATTTGGTTCAATTTTTTGGCCATAACTCCGAAAAGTTTGGTCGCCGCTGGCCTAGAGGCTCTTACTGCTGCTAGGTTGTGTAAGAAGAGAATTTGGAGGATCTAGGTGCCTGCTTCTTGCCACGTCTACGCTTCACTGGAAGTTACAATGCATGCATAACGTGTAAGGGGTTGCCATTTATATTTATGTTGCTTGATTTAAATTTTTAAAATTTGTAAATTTTAAATTACACTAATATCATTTTAATATACAAACGTTAATGCAAAAAACTGCAAGTTTTGATGTATGGAGGTATAAGGGTGAGTTTATTACAACTTGTAACGTTGTGATTATATAGTTATTTCAAATTTTTTGATGGTAATGTGTGTATATTTTTTCCAAATTGATTTTAATAATTATTTAAACAAGGGTTATTTGTTTAGGGTAATATTTTGGTTCTTTACTTTGTTTTGATATTTTGTTGTGACGGTAATTCTAGAAGCTTCTGGATTATTCCAGAGGGTTTTAGGAGGACTAGGCTAAATATTGAGACATAACTTCCATTCCCACAGTCGAGGAAGTATTTTTTTGTTTGTGAAAATGGCCATCATCAGGGCAATGTCATGATAGAACCAGGCGAGGGGGCATTACTCTGCCAGCCTGTGGGAAAAGTTCATAGTATTCCCTAGTCCCACCAGTTTAAGCCAAGCTGTCACTGAGGCAAGTTGCAGTGAGAACTTTATAGTGAATATGTAAAATGAACCAATTTAGCCTGCACTAGCAATGCTAGTGGTCCGACCTTTTAAACTATTTTTTTGTTCTTAAATTTCAACGTTAAATAAACTTGTGTATGTAAATTCCTTAACGCTGGTGCAGGAGGCCACGAGTGCGTCAGGGGTGATTGGTAAATTTTTAACTGCGAGTAATGGTTGTACATAGCTTTTTTAACTTAACATACCACCTAGGGTTTGAAAAACATGTTTTGGAAAGATGCGGCAAGAATGTGGTTTCTTTGTAAACTTTCATCGTCATTGAAAATTGAGTACATTTGAATCACGTCATGTCCTCTTTATTTTGAAACATCATAAATATAACTGAGTTTTCTCCAAGTCTCTTAACCTATAACCAGTGTGTGGAATGAGAAGTGTAAATTGTCAAGCTCACAGCAGTGTATAATGTTATGGCATAATGCGTGTGTAATAAACACCCACCCAGTTAAAATGACCCAACTCCCAGAAACGAGGGTCATAACAATGGTAACAGTGAGGTTTTACTGTATTAATATCAAATAAATCTCAGAAACTTTTTTTGTGGAAGATGTTTACTTCTTTGTGAAGGACTTACTATCCTTCCTACTAGGCCTATATATAGTTATTTTGGTGAAATACCTGTACAATAGCAAGTTAAATTTTAGTTAGTCAAATTTAGATGTTTTATAAATTACTTTTTATAAGCTCTAGTTAGCATGTTGCGGGTCTTGAACTTTGTGTATAATGCATAGATTTTTAAAAATGTTTTGTTTTATACAAGTAAATTTAATTGTTCTAGGTCATCCACTTGTGGATTTGCTGAGAATTTCCTTGCTATTTATAACTTTGATAGGCCATGGAATTGCCTTTATTTAGTACAGGAGTGCTCGAGACATTATTTTAATTGCCATGCTTTCAGGTTCTCAATGATTCTTTCTCTTATAAGTCAATTTTATGGGTTATTTGAGCTACCAGTTGCATGCAAATCAAGAATACATTAATTAGCTATGCTATTATGTATTGCAGACTGTAATACTGCAGACCATCTGCTTTTAATCATCTGCTTATCATTGTATTGCTTCCTGCATAGACATTATTTCAAAGAAAGTTTGATAATGTAACCGGACTGTTTAATGGAAGTTGAAGTGCTGTATTCTGCTTTAACATCCCAGTTCACGGTTTTCTTTAATTTTGCTTTTAGGAATATTGATAACTAATAGAATGTGGTATTCATTGCTGATGCAAATGAAAACCACTATGTTTTTCTTGCTTTCTGGCAGGATCACAATGTGGGTAGAAGGCAGGGGTGAAGGGTGGGCGGCCGGCTGCTTGACAAGCGAGGTAGACCGGTCACCCTCTGGTCCAAGGAATACGTGAGGTGAGATGAGTGTGGAGCAGCGATGGAATGAGAAAGGTTGCAGAATCTGGAGTTTTTTTCGAGAAAATCAGTTGTCCAACTGAAGGGAACTTCTGCCATGTTCCCCACTGGTGAAAAAATCTGGGCCCCGGACCCACTGGGTATTGAACCTGAATCGCATAAGTGGGAGGCGAGAGGTCTAAATTGTTATTAATAGCATAAGTTAATTTTATTTGAAAAATGCAGTACAAATTATGTAAAATGTTTTATTATGACATGACAGACATCTGTGATTGTTTTCATTTCTAATTTTTATCAGATTGAAGGTTAGAAGCTTAGTTTTAATTGCCTGCCCTTGTTGTGTTTACAATTTTGGTTAAATGTGTATTTTAATTAATTGTTGTATGCTGGAACTCACCTAGAACTAATAATTTGTACCTTAAAACATTTGTGCCATGCGAATCCATATTAAATAAGTCCAAAATTTCAGTTAGAACTATGTCATTGTGTAAAGGCCTGCTCGTGTTATGCAAGTTTCTAGTTGTGCTTTTTGATTTGTATACAAATAACTTTTCCCGTGCTATGTGAATCCATTCTAGTTGAACCCATTCTTTGTGAGTGCATGCATACACCATAATTTTACCATGTTGAAATTGTATATAACATAAAAATCTTGTCTTAAATTTTATTTTATAATTTTCTCTTATTAAACTTTAGTGTGCTCATAAATGTTGTGTATAGATATGATAAAAATTTCTGATTTATAATTGACATTCCCTGATTTTACACTATTCTGTATTTTATACCTTTTTTTATAATCCAGTGCAAACATCGTACTGCACAACTTTCCCTTTCATAATACTTTCCTGTATTGGTGTTTTAGCAGTTCCCTTGTACGTAGTTTATAAAAGAGGTTACACTGTATTATCATTAAAGAGACTGGTGGGTGGCAGTCGGATCTGTTTCAGAGTGCACCAAGCTTAGCCAAGCTGAGTTTGTCATCAGTGCTGTTAAGTCAGCCCCCACCTAGCTTATCCACGTCAGCCCCCGTGTCCATGTCTGCATTGGTGTCTGCAGTACGATCGCCAGTGTTGCAGCCACCCACACCCACCATGGGAGGCCCAATTCGCAGACGGATAAGCGACAAATCTGCACTCTCGCTGGCAGGAGGTACCGGTAAATGCAGTTTTACCTATTTAAATATCTTGTAAATCAAAAACGCATAATTCTAACTACAGAAATGCCAACTAAAGTTCAGACTTGCCCCCTCTTATATGGTCTTTCTTCATTTTGGTATGACAGAAAATAAAATTCAATTTTGTTTTATGGGATCATGCAGATTTGCATCTTTACATTAAAATTTTGTTATTTTTGTTTGTTGTAATTATATATACAGATGTAGATATGTGTGTAAAGTAATAGTATGATCAGTAAATGTAAGATTTATTTTCTATTCTAATGCATTGATACATTGAGATGATGACTAAAATCACTAAACAAGAATTTAGAAGTTATGAGGTGTTAAAGTTAGAAGTCAAACAGGACTTTTTTGCTGCAAATATGTATTAATTGTTCTACCTGTAATTACCACGGTGATAATTTTGCTCCGAAAACCAATTGAAGTAATGTAAGACAAAGCTTTAATGAAAGTAAGTTTCCAGTGTATTAGTATTATTAAAATTGCAGATAAATTGTCTGTAGTCTATGTTGATTAAGTTGAGCTTATTGTGAAATAATTTAAACAGTTATTTGTGTAGG
Organism: Medauroidea extradentata; assembly: GCA_003012365.1. Taxonomy (NCBI): domain Eukaryota; kingdom Metazoa; phylum Arthropoda; class Insecta; order Phasmatodea; family Phasmatidae; genus Medauroidea; species Medauroidea extradentata. The sequence continues at coordinate 81,870 of PNEQ01113205.1, forward strand.
GTACGTACATATTTGGTGCAGTGCAGATTTTATTTAATTTGAGTACCCTTTAGCTACTTCATTGTAATAAAGAATGATGTGGTTGTTGGTAGGAATATGTTCAACTTGAAATTAATTTCTCTGTGTAGACTGTGTATTACTATTCTCAGTAGTGCATAAATTCACTTTTGGTGTTCATTATTAAGGATTCCTGTAATTCTGTGTCAGTGTAGTTTTATTTGTGCAATGAAAATTATTTTTGACTAATTTTAAAAGTAAAAATTCGGGTTGTAGAATTGTTATTAAGTCTATATTAACATTTTTTGATAGCCTTAAAGTATGATTTTTACTGTAGGGTATTGTTTTCTTACAGTGTTTTGTGTGCTATAATTTAATCGTAATTTGGCTTCTTTTTTTTCGTTAAACCTCTAATTCTTTAGGAGATATTAAAGAGAAACATTATGCTGGAAATGATGTAATAAAGCCAGAAGTATTGGAACATTTGATATGGACACACAAAATATCACGTAAGTTATTTTATCTCTTTTCATTCACCAGTTTTAGTAAACAGTCTGTCTTATATAAAAGTCGATGGTAGTGTGAGATAATACAACTGTGGTAAAATGTCCACTGGTGCGCACAGAAATACAGGTTCCATCAAGTACTAATACACAGTTGTATACTAGAGATTTTGTAGCTTCCATACAAAATTACTGAAATATGTGTATTGGGCTAATTGCATCCAATAAACTGAACTTACATGGGAAGGCAACTTTTGTTAGCATTAGTTTTTAGATTGGGGTCATATGTTAAATGTTTTTCATAATGGAGAATGACATCTTATACGAGAAGTATCTAACAAATTGACACATGCTGGCATGTATTAACACATGATGGAGCAGAAGTGTGCTGGTTTTGGTCGTAACTTATAGCTGATTAAAATAACTAACTGTTTTAGTTTTGTGCAAAATTCAGGTTTTTTTTATTTGTATATAACATGAACTGTTTATCTAAACTAAGTTTGTGAACAAGAATAACTGTTTGTTAGAATATGTATTCGTCTTGTTTTGGTTTATTTTTCAAATTCACATAATTAGTAGTTAGGAGAGGTGGCTAGTATCTATCCATCACTGAATATTATTTCTTTGAGTTAGCAGTCTAAAACCGTTTGAGTTTATATTTTTATGTATTTAAAACCTTCTTAATAAAATAGCTGATATTTTTACATTTACATTAATATCTTTCAATTGTTATTTGTGGAAGAAAATGCCTCTGTGATAAGATAATTTTTATCTCGCTAAGAAAAATTACGTCCTCTCACAATCATCTTTTCTGTGCAGGTATTTGTTCTTTTGTTAGAGTGATTAGATGTACATTTATGTATGATAGGCAGAAAACTCAAAATATTGAAATGAAGACAAAGAGAATAAATTGTCAAACTAAAGTCAGTTTACATACAATAAGGAAAATATAAGAAACAATGAAGCTTGCAGTTCATTATGTAAGAAATTCCTTTTAAAATAACAGCGTGGTTGTAAACTTTTGGAAAAAGTTGTAAAATTAATGAACGAAGTGGAATTATGTGTTTAGTGGTTAACAATCTGAATGAAAACTTTCCATATAACAATAAGGTACAAGATTCTGTGGCAGCACTTATTCTTCGACATAAGACGTAAAGGTTAGTGCAACAACTCATTTTAACATTAGCTTAAAGATTAGAAAAAAACAACATGGATGCTATTATGGTACGTTATCAAAATTTAAAAAATGCTGTTGAAACCCCAGATGTATTGTCTCTCCACAGCTTAAACAAAGTGAAAAAATTGAAACATGATTAGCAGAATGTATTTGATACCAAAACTTTAAGGTTCTAGGCTAAGACGGGGCAAGGTGACACTATTGTGAAATTACAGAAACAGATTACTGGAGAAAATACTTAAAAATGACATGAACTCCTTTTATGCATCTAATGTTATTGCAAATAGTAAAGTTTACATGATACACATATATGTAGTTTGATTAATTCCTTAATTTTCATAAGTCAATAGTAATAATGCAAATGTGAAATAGGAGGGGTAGGGAAAAATTCTCTGCTTTCAAAACTTTACAATAGTAATTAATGTTAATTGTGAGGACTGTCCTGTTTGTAGCTCCAGATTCTTAACACCAATAGGCTAGAATTGCACCTCATTTCTGCAGCAAATGTTTGGTATTTTAAGTATCAGCTGTTAACTTGGTGAAAAAAAATGTGTACTAAAATTCCATTTTTGTGCTTTAATTGTGTAAGTTTTCTTGTTCAGTGGAACTTCATTAAGATTAGAGTTGACAGTGGCGGTAAAAATTGTTGTTATATCATTTTCTCTTCTGAACCAATATTACCACTAAATAGTCTCATAATAATTCCCCAACCTTACTACATGTACCTAGGCACCCTTAGGTACAAATTTTTTGTTTGGGATGCAATAATAGTAATTTTGCAAACTAAATGGGTACTTATTGTCAATTGTCGCCTAAAACTTGTGAAACGTCAGAAAATTAATTTACTTTAAATTACAAAATATATGTCAGCAGCGTAGTGATGGTGATTTAAAAACATTTGTCAGAAAGCCATTTTATGATTCAACCAGAAAATAACACAAAGTCTGAAATAATAAAACACTGTAACTTAGTTTAACACAATAATAATCATAGGTAAAATATTTTGCAAAAGTAAATAAATAAAAACCACAAAGGATGACATGTTGACTAAACATCTGTTTTGAGTCTCATGTGATGCTGGCACACATTAAATCGGCACAGCCGACACTGCATATTATAAACACCATCACTCGTAACATTTTCTTGCACAGAATCTTTGTTTTTGGTCAAATGAATTTAACCTTCTTTGAAAGACTTTGTTAAAATAACAACACGGTAAGTCAAGTATGTATGGGTGAACAACATGGCCCTGGGCACTGTGAATGCCCTGCAGAGCATCATGTGACCACTGCAGCGCAATCTGACTGGCTGATGAAAAAAGTTCGTGATGCAACAAAATAATTATTGCTTCTTGCTATGATGCCTTGATGCACGTTTTCCAACCTAATGTCTAGAGTGCACCACCAGTTAAGTATATGATGCTGCACACAATCAATATTATCTCACAACTCGTGGGATCGGAATTCGTTTAAGGTAACCGTTGAAGCTGCGTTTTACATTGCTAGTGTGATGTTTCCAATTTGTGTACTGCTGGTTTTTGTCGTAGCATTCACATAATTAAAAATGCTCTAATTTTAAACAAATTAACTAACCTTGTAATTAAAATGTAAAATGACGGTACATTAAAATGATGTCAGTACAGCCTAAATATCATCTTAGCCTGTTCTCGTCTTAATGAGGTTCCACTGTATTTTCATATTATTTAAATAATTTGTTTTATTTAGTTAATGTTACTTCAGAATTGAGCTATGAAGCATTGTGATATTGAAAATGTCAAATAATTGACATGTTAATTGCATCATACGGTATAATATTAATGATATTTAATTATTTATTTATTGTATTAAAATTAAGTATTTTGAAATAATTTAAAAGATGGTTTAAACAGGATAAAGAAATAATTTTAAATAGTTTAACTAATGAAACCATGTTTAGACAGTTTCACCTATCATGCAATCTTTACCTTTTTACAAAATTGCAATTAAAACATTAACACACAAATATGGTTTAAGTTTTGATATAGTGGCTCTTAAAGAACAGGACCCCTCCACCTTCTCACCCCATTCACGTCTGTATAGTGTAATGTAACGTGTACTAGAAGTTTTGTTGTGTGGGAGGTAGATAGGTTGGGAACAAGACAATAGTATAGCAAGCTATCAACTATGAACTACTTCAGGGTTCTGCCACCCTTTTAATGCTTCAGCTTACCAACCAACTATTTGAATAAATAGAATTATTGCCATGGTGAAATCATACTTGCACTTGTTCAGTTTGTTATGTTTTTCTCGTTCAGGTATGTAATATAAACATCATGCAAGGTGGCAACCCTTAGAATAGGAAATACCCAATACCTGCTATGTTGATTACTTAATTACATGTCTTACTATTTATACCATAAAGTATAGCCTTGATTTTCCAAAAACTGGATTTTACCAGACAGTGATTGTATGAGGCCGTTCTCAGGAGCATTAAAAAATAACAAAGTTTGTAAAAAAAATTGAAAAAATACCTGGAAAAATCATAATACAATTCATTTAAAATGTCTGTAAGCTCACAGCAATGAAATGTGTGTTGTATAAGGTCACTACTCATAACTGGCATGCCATGAGATACTGTAAGACACAAAAAAAGTGAAAAATCAATTAAAACTGTGACAGTTAAGATTTGAAACTTGAGGGCCAGTGCTTTGTGAAGGAAAAAAAAGTTACTATGCCTACCCTTGCCTGTTACTCATGTTAGCAGTCTCAGCGCTTCTCCTATCTTTGATGGTGTGCAATGTCTTCTCTGTGCAATATCTTTTCTCTTTTTGGAACTTCTTTCCCTTCTCTTTCTCTCTCATATTCAGTTTCAGTTAACCCCTCCACGTTTCCCTTTAAATGCCAATGCTAATGATTCATTTCCAATTCTCATAAAAAATAACTACGTAGTACATGGGCAATGAAAGTGAAATTATGAAGTTCACATACTTCTTACACAGGAAGGTTTAAACTGTCAGTCAAAAATGTTTTGAAGGAAATGGAAATCATACGGTGGCCCAGCAATTTGACGTGGCTGAATTTTAAGTCCGTGGCTGGCAGAAAAAAATAGGTTAAACTTTTTTTGTGGTAGGCACATAGTAGTTCGGTAATCATTTCGTGGTGAATAAAAAACCTCAGATTGCATGCTGGAAAGGCAAGTGCTGCAATCAATAGAACCAAAAAGTAACTTTTAAATTTTTTACAGTTCTGTTCCCTCTCCTCATAGTCGTTTGTTTCCATGTAAGGCATGGGATAGACAGCCTAGGTCAGGAGGAAGAGCAGAAGCAACACACAGAGATATAGGCATATCTCTGATGACACAGCGTGTTTTTAGAGGGTAGGGTAACATTCCACCACAGCAAAAATAAACACTCCCTCACTCCCCTCCCTTAAAAGAGGAAAAACAGAAAACTTACCACGCAGTGTAATCGGTAAGGTCTGCAGACCCCCTTTGCGGATCTAAACCAGCTAATCACTCCCTTCTTCCTACAGTGTGTGCAGGGCAAGCATATGGATGTTGGACACTAGATATTTTCCTGAGATAACTGGTGAATGATACAGTCTCATATACAATTTAATTTCTGCCTTTTCCATTTCCAGCTTTTAAACACATATTAGTAATGTAAGCACTAATTGCAAAACAGCAAAACACAAGGTCTGTGAGTATTCCTTTGTATGTGTACCTATGTACCTGTATCTAAGTAAAAAGAAGCATCAAACTGAAAATCCTATTTCTGTGTGTGCTTGGCATCTTTCCGACCCACAGAAAGATGAAGATGTGCTAGTGTACACTGGTTGTGAAGTACTTATACTTTGGACCCTAGGTGCTCTGAGAAGATGTCTATGATTTGAACTTTTAGTCTTAATGTGTACCCACTTTGAAGAAAGTAAGCTTAACGGTTATGTTGGTAACTTCTTGTTTTCAAATTACTTTATATAGAGTAAATTTTGATTATCAGTAAGTACTTAATTTTATTATTATCTAGTTTGATAGAAAATAACAATTTTCTCAATACCTTTATGAGGCTATTTAAAAAGTAAAAATATATTACCAAATGTCATATTTTAAGAAGTTTACATTGATTATGTTCGCAATTTGGCTGGATATTAGCGGAATATACCTATCATTAACTGACACAGCTGGCAGACAGAATCAAAGAGGCCAAAGTGTTTCAACTCAAAAATTAGTTCCCATATACCTCCTCCCTGTAGAGGAAACACACCAGTTCCTATTTTGTATAAGTCTTCAGTACTTTTATTAAAGGCTACAGTTTTTGATAACTCACATTTTTTTAATTCACTAGATTGTCCACAGTGTGTTACTTATTTTTAAGGAATGTCCTCTTATTAACCCTTGATTTGTCACAACTATATCTTACGCAGTGACTATATTAAGCAGTGACGGGTTTGGTTGGGAAGGCTGTACTGGACCAGGAGAATGATATTAAATCCTCTCTGCCACTAGCATTTAAAGTACGGGATGCCAGATTTAGTCCAGTTATTTACGCTGATGTCGAGTTTGACAGATTCTGCGATGCCAGTGAAAAGTCGTAACATTAGTGCGGTGTGTACAAAATGGTGGAAAAATACAGGTACATCTTCTAACGGCCAATCCTAGATTGGTACCCTACAGACTAATCATCCTGAACCTTGGGCTTTGTGTTGTATTGTTGAGCCAACTATGGCAGAATGTAAGGAAGCTGTATGGTAGAGAATTGACATAATTTATATATCTACCTTGTATATACTGAGGTTTGGTAGTCTGACAAGGCAGTTTTGTTTTTTCCAGGACTACAAATATAATTTATAAAGCCTCAGGTAGTGTAAGGTATTGGATTTTGTTAGTTTCTTATTTTTTATGTACGTAATTTACGAGGACCAAGCAAGGTGGAGCAGTGGTAAAATACTCTCCTCACATTCGGGAGGACTCTGGTTCGATCCCCGCCTCCGACTACCATCCTGATTGCGGTTTTCTAGGGTTGTCTGAAGTCACTCCAAGCGATTGTTGAGTAGGTTCCGTAAACTGACCCTGTCCGACTCCTACCCCCTTTCCCTTGTGTTCCTCAACCAAGGCCTAATGCTGTTCGAGGGCACATAAAACACCAAATTAAAAAAAACTTGCTAATCTTTAGGGGTGTGCGAATAGTGGTTTTAGTGTTTTGAATATTAATTTTTTTGAATGATTTTCTAATATTTATCGAATAGTGTTTCCTTAAATTAAGTATACATTTGCCAGTGCACAATCTTGCATTTACAAGGAGATATAGAAATCCTCTTTGCTTTATTAATACAAGCATCAAAATTTAGCAATTTTTACTTGATATCCTTAAACATTCTTAAAACATATATGTTTTTGTTACTTTGTTCCTGTTCTTACATCAATATACTGCTTTTTTGTCTCAGTTATCTTCTTTTATTATGTTTATGAGAAATCACAAAATTGTTTTTTGTAATCAAGTGCAGACTACAGATGGCACAGCTTATCTAGTTTACTTCTTGCCTACATGTGTAAAGGTAAAAAAAAAGTTCTTTTTTGGAAAATGTTTGAAGTATCTTACTACAGAAATTTGAAAGCTAAATTATATGTAGCAAATTATTACACTACTGGTCAGGTTAAATTCAGAATTGCAGACTATATCTAAAGCTGGATTTGATGTTTCCACACATTATGGCCATTTTAATTTATGTTCACACTCTTTGCAACATCAGTAAGGATCCACAGTATTTTTTGTTTCTTTACTTAATGAAAATAATAATTATTAATTTCCCAGCAGCATACATTTTATGAAAATAAACTGCATTAAATGTAAACAAACTGCGTTAAAACACCTTTTCCTATATGTATTCACAGTAACTAGGTAGACATAAAACTTTCACTGCCACTACTGTGATCTACACCACCGCGCCATCTTGTATGTACAGAGATGTTCCGTTAGCGTGTATCGGTATGCTTTGAGTGCAAAATTTATGTTAAGACTGTGTATATTGTGTATATTTCGTGTGTTAATGACGTAATTGATATTCGAGTTAGTGCAGAGAAGTACCTTTGTGAACACTACTATTTAAATCACCTGCTCTGCCAATTCATGGGATTTAAGTTGGCAGCAGTCATCTAGCAGCATCCTGTCAAGAGTTGGCAACCTTGGGCACCTGGCAGGATGCCATTATCTCTTGAGATCATCATGGCGGTGAGTAGTGCTATCGGGCAGCCTTTCTGTTTATTATCGTTTTGTAGGTGTTCTGTTCTAGTAATTATGTTGTATACAGTCCATTTACTACTCGCGCAATAATATTTTGGTCCTCCGGACCAGATAGTTGTGGTGATTTTCACGCCATTTTCGTTTCTATGTGGCATTCACGGGTGTGATTATGGTTTCTCATGGCATTGACTGCCATTGTTTACAGAGCGTTGTTTAATAACTTAATCATCATGAGTGAGCTAAAAGCACTGGGTTTTTAACTGCAATCAGCAAAAGGACGTGTGAAACATGCGTGTGACTTAGCAACAGCGGAGGCGAGTGACGCCACCAAAGTCCCGTTGCTTTTTACCAGTGTGCGCAGTTTACTGGACGTGAAGCGCTCCTATGGAGCAGATTTCATTGACCTAGAAGCTTCTTTGGACGAAAGAAAAAACTTCAACAGTGAATATCATCAGTGGCACATGGTAGAATTCGAACAACAGTACTACACAGTCATGGCTGCCATCGACGCTGTGATCATTATGTCTGTGGTAGGCCTATCAGCTGCTGCATCTGTGGGCGGCGCTTCAAAAGTCCATAAGTTAAACGTTGCTTTGCCAATAATAGTTCTTCCCAGTTTTGATGGCACGCACAACAGTGGTCCAATTTTTCTAACTTGCATTCAACTTTAGTCTCTGACAACACTGCTTTCTTATCTGTAGAAAAATTTGCATATTTGAAGGCTCTTGTTGGTGAACCGTTTGGGATGATACAGTCATTACCGTTGTCTGATGCTAATTTTCAAGTGGCTTGGAACTTACTCTCGGAATGTTATGAGAACAAATGGTTAATTGTGTCTGAAAATGTTGAGGCTCTACTGCAAGCACTTGCAGCTTCAGTAGACTCAACCAATTTCACTATGTCAATTGTTGACAGTAATATCAGGAAATGTCTCAGCACTTCAATCATTGGGGGTCCCGGTAAATCACTGGGATATGATCATGCTTCCCATACTGAGCAAGTGCCTGGACTCTAAGCTTCAAGTGCAGTTGTAGATGATATTAAGCCAAGAGTTCCCTAATTTGATGTTTTTCTGTACGTTCCTTGAAAAGCACTATAGGGCCCAGAAAGTAGTTTGCGGTGCATCTCGTACTAAACCCTTAGGAACACATACCTTTAAGCAGAAACCTCCAACCTGGCCTAAGTGTCATACACATTCTCTCCTCAGTTCAACACAAGCTTGTTGAATGTGCAGTGCCTCTCATCTGCTTTATCAGTGTTCAGACTTTCATAACTTGAACCCACAAGAGCGTTTTACTGTTGTAAAGAAGGAAAAGTTGTGTTTGAGCTGTCTCGGTAAAACACACATTTCCAAAAATTGCACTTCAACTTTGTTGTGTTGTAAATGTGGTAAGAACATCACACCCTGTTGCATTTTGAAAATGTTCATTTTAATAATGAAGTACAAGGAACATATGCCAATCAGTCTTCTGGAGAAACACTGTCAGCAATCTCCTCAGTCACATCTGCTGTTGCTAGATCTGAACACACTGTTCTGTTGTTTACAGCTCAGGTGGAGGTATTTGATGTTACTGGCAATCCTCTTGTTGTTAGGGCTTTGTTGGATACAGCAAGCCAGGTTAGTTTCATTACTGAGCATTGCATGCAGAAACTGTGTTTACATTGTGAGAAAACTCATTTGTCAATTAGTGGTTTATCGCACGCAAGTGAATGTAGCCAAGGCTTGTGCTTCAGTTGTAACTATGCCAGTTGGCAGTACTGGTCCTCAGATTGCAATTGATGTATTTATTCTCCCACACATAACTGGTAATTTGCCTTGTGTCATGGTGTCTGCCGATGTTTGTAAGGATGTCTCCAACTTGAAGTTAGCAAATCCCTCATTTGATACATCGGGCCCAATGGACCTTCTCATTGGTGCAGATCTGTTTCCCCAGTTGGTTACCGGTGGCAGAATCGAGGGCTCTCCTGTAGCCCTAGGTTTAGTGTTTGCCGGGATATTGATGGGAAAGGTAGCATCTAAGTCCACTCCAGCTTACTCCCAGTCCTTTTCTGTTTCCTTGCTCTGTTCCTCCCCTCCAGTGGGAAAAGTCATGAAATAATTCTGGGAAGTTGAGGAGTTTCCCACTAGCAAGCATCATTCACCTGAAGATCAATCTTTGTGAGAAAATGTTTATTGAATCTCACAAATGCATGGAAGATGGCCACTATAGTGTATGTTTACCATTCAGTAGTTCATGCCCTGAGGTAGCAGCATCCGAGCACAAGCCGTTAATCGCCTGCTCAGTCTGGAGAGAGGCGTCTTAAAGGAAAATAAACACTAAATTTTTAGTTGGAAAGTCTAAGGTAGCACTAGTCAAAGTTCAGTCCTTGCCTCGCCGAGCGTTGTGTTGTGATGCCTTATTGCGGGCGCGTTTGCTCATTCTTGTCCTTATGGCCTATCAAAATGATTTTTGCCTGTCATCAGTCATAGCTTGGACAGACTTCCAGGTGGTTTTGGCTTGGATAAACTCATCTCGTCACCAATTAAAAACCTTTGTGGCGAACAGAGTAAGTGAGCTTCAAGACCTGAGACCCTCGTCTTGGTGCAAACATGTCTCATCTGATGACAACCCTGCAGACTGTGCCTTGTGTGGCCTCCGACCCACTCATTTGTTGAACAACCACTTGTGGTAGACAGGTCCATCGTGGCTACAAGAGCCAGCTCAGTATTGGCCTTCCAATTTCCAACACACTGAAGTTGAAGTGGACCTTGTCCTTCTAGAATACGAAACTGTGACACATAGTCGGGATATGGAGCATTTTGTAACAAGGTTCAGTCATCGCCAAGCTATTGAGGGTAACAGCATTTGTCTTTTGCTTCATTCCCAACAGCCTGCGTTCTTCCCAGCCAGCTCGTTTGAGTGGAAATCTAACACCGGTATAATTGAATCTAGGGTTACGGTTTCGGCTGCTTTGCACTCAGTCTACTTAATTTCAAGCAGATATTACTGCACTTAGGAAGGCACAAAGTACCTCTCCCCAAGTTAAAAAATTAGTGTATTTTCTGGATGAGCATGTGTTGATTAAGGTGGGCAGCAAATTGCCCCAAGCTACAATCTCATTTGCACATAAGCATCCGTTGCTGCTACCAAAATCTAATCTCTTGACTGAACTTATTATATGTCACTACCATGAAAAAAATCATCCTGGTGTTCAGACTCTTAAAAGCATTCTCAGAACGCAATTATGGATGTTAGGCGACAAGGATGCCGTTACTTGCCTGCTGAGGACATATTTTTGTTGCTTCACGCAAAGACCAACTTCTGCTCAACCTGGGATGGGAGACCTCCCAGCCATGAGCATACAACAGGTCAAGCCTTTTTGTAAGTCAGGTGTTGATTATGCTGGACCATTCCCCATCAAACTTGCCAGAGTTTGCAGGGCAGTTTTTTTGAAGGCTTGTACTGGAAGTCTGTGACTCCCGGACTCCCAAGTCTGCCATCTAAGAAGAAGACCTTCATAGTGCTTTATTTACTGATTATGGATTAACTGTCCGATGCCCTGGACGAGAACTTGAGTGCCCCGAAGCAGTGTTTGTTTAATCACCCCGCCTGGATGTCTTCAGGTCCGCTCGGCCGTTGTCGGTCATGCTCGTGTGCACCCTCCTTCCTCCTCTCTCCTCTTCCCCTCCGCACCGGCTGAGTTGGCCGGATTGTGTGTGCCAGCCAGGCAGTCTTCTCCCGGTCCTGTTCGTGGGCAGTTGTATGGGCTCGCAACCGCGACGACACTCCTTGGTCTACTTTTGGTAAGTTAATTATTTCGTCCTTTTGTTTCTAGGTTTCAGCATTTTATATTTGTTCAGTTTGATTCATCTAATTTCTCTTTTGCGTTGTTGCTAATCAGGGTTGTGTCGTCGCGACCACAAGCTTTGCACAATCAGGGTGTGTTGTTGCAGCTTGTTTATTCATAATTTAGAGCTTGTGTAGTAGCTCCTTGACACTAAAGGTAATTTTGTAACAAATTTAACTGTATTTTCTTTAACAGCTTATTGTTTATGTGTATTTGGGTTGTGCCCATTTTGATTTTGCTCCAGTGTCAATTGTATTTGCTCTTTGTACCTGAATTGGATTTACAATATACTTATTTTTGTAAAGAACCTGCATTAATATTATTTGTAGCTGTTTAGTATACCTGTGTTGCTGTGATGTTAATGGGATTGTTGAGTGTTAACTCATGGATGGGTGTGTGAAGTGGTAGAGTGCCTTGGTCAGAAGCTTACTCGGCTAAGATTGGCAGCCTGCGATTACAGTGTCTGCTTAAGAAGCGGGCACAGGCTTATCTTTGAGTTTTTGTGTGCTGCACTACCAAGACCATCTACGTTGAGCTGGCGTCTGACCTATCCACAGAGGTATTTCTTGCTGCTTACAAGTGCTTCATTGGTAGGCGAGGTAGGTCTTCAGACATATATTCAGACTGTAGCACTAACTTTATCGGAGCAAACATTCAACTCCAGGAGCTCCAGCAGCTGCTGTCATACCCTGTTCATCAACAAGCTGTACAGATGCAGTGTCCCAATTTGGTATTACCTGGCATTTCAACCCTCCTGCTGCCCCTCACTTCGATGGCCTTCGGGAGGCTGGGGTCAAGTCCTTCAAGACCCATTTGCATAGAATGATTGGCGAACAGGTGTTAACCTTTGAGGAGTTATACACTGCGTTGGTCCAGGTGGAGGCAACCTTGAATTACAGGCCATTGTGTCCAGTGAGCACCTAACGACATAAGCGCTTTGACTACTGGTCATTTCTTGATGTTGGAACCCTTGGTAGCATTGCCAGAGCCTGACCTTCAAAGTGTCCCACTGAGTAATCTAATAGGTGGCAACTTGTGGAGAAGCTACTGCAGGACTTCTAGCATCGATGGCACCGAGAGATACTATTTGCACTCTCTCCAACAGTGGCATAAGTGGCATGAACAGGCAACAGATTTTTGCACACAATCAACTCACGCTGTTGAAAGAAGACAGATTACCACCGCTACAGTGGCGCCTAGGCCGTGTCCAGGAGCTTCACCCTGGGAAGGATGGTGGGGCAAGAGTGGCTACTGTATGCACCACTACAGGATCTCTGAAATGTTCTGTAGTTAAGATTTATCCTGTGCCACTGTGTTGAAATGAGCAGCATCCTGTCATGAGTTGGCAGGATGCCAGTATCTTTGAGAACATCATGGCGGTGAGTAGTGCTATCGGGCAGCCTCACTGTTTATTATCGTTTGTAGATGTTCCATCCTAGCAATTTTGTTTTATAGAGTCCATTTACTACTAGCGCAATAACAGCATATGATAAATAAGTATCTGCATGAGTATATCTATGGCCAAGAATGTGATGCCACACGTGAATATGTAAACATTTATGATGAAAGTATCTGTGAATGTAAATTTTTTCGTACATTTATTTTAGCCTTTTAATATCTGCGAAAACTGTATAATTAATTAAATAATGTTATACTTGTAAGTAGAAATAGCCTTGTTATGAGCTCAGACTATTTTAAAGAATTGTTCAAAATTCAGTATTCGAAATTGCTGGAATACTGTTGCGTGCTATGCACCTGGAGGCCGGTGGTCGGCGGCTGTTTCGTAACACTTAGTGGACTGGCCCCTGACTCATAGGCCGGGTGGCTACGTGATGGAAGACACGCCGAAGATACGTCATAGATACCTGTCCCAAATGCGTCTTAACCCTGCGAGAGCGGCCCTACGTGACTCAAGTCATGTCCGAAACATGTGGTAATGTCTATTTTTAGACCCATGTAATTTGGGGAACCCCTTGAGTTTGGCCGGAGTATATAAGAGCTGAATGGACAAAATCGGGGAGAGTTTGCTATTGGTCGTGCTAGAGGAAGGTGCTATGCTAGTGGAGAGAGACTGGTGAAGACATCTTGGTAACGTCAGAGTCTACTGTGAGGCGGCAGGCGGCTACCTTCGGAGCAGTGTTGGACGAACCAAGAGGACTGCTGCGGCGAGCTGACGGGCAAAGAGGAGGTGCGCAACGGGAGTCGAACCGAAGACCTCAAGAGTGAAGACAGCGGTGCACTCGGGGTGCTACGCAGCACATGGCGATTCACCACCACTGCGGACTATTAAGGTTGTACACTGTCACTACTTGAGAGACTGTTGGTTGGATGTATGACTGAATTTTATTGTGATATGTAGTGTTTGGTTAATTGATGGTAGACTTTTTGTGCATTAATTGTCAAAGTTAATTAACGTGTCTGTGACACAGGCGTAATTGTGTGCATAACTAATTGTGTTGTGAAAGTTATAGTTGATGGCTGTTTTGTGTTTTTGTAAGCTTTGTGAGCTAGTAAATCAGTATCTTAATTCAACTCTTTTATTTCTAATTATAAGACCTCTATCCCACAAGAACTCATGGGAATTGCCCACATATAAAGTTTTTGCTCAAACTTGTAACCCTGGTGTAAGAAGTGGGATAGAGGCATAAAATAATTTCTTAATTGATTCTTTAAATTAAATTGTTGCACACAATTGCTACTTAATTAAGTTGAACCACTTTATAAGTTTTAAGTTTAATTTTAATTTTCAGTTATTAATGTGAATGATTACAAGAAGAATGTCAGCTGAAATAGAAGCACTGAAAGCTCTCATTGAGGGAATGAGTGGCCAAATGAATTCAGTCAAAGAAAGTGTAAATGAAACTGTAGATAAGAAAATTGATACTGTAAATGAAAATGTAACTATGCAAATTGAGAATGTAGATAAGAAAATTGATAGTGTAAATAAAAATGTAAATAAGCTACAACTATAAATGGTTGGTCTGACCAGCAATGTGCCTGCTATCTTGATGCTGTGCTGAGGGGACCTGCCCTCAGTATACTCCAGCCACTTCCAGAACAACAACGTCTGGAATACTCGACATTAGTTACTGCTCTGGAGCTGCGCTTCGGAGACAAGTACTTACGACATGCCCACCATGCCCAACTAAGGAGCCGCACGCAGAGACCAGGGGAGCCACTGCAAGAATTTTGGCATAACATTGTGTGACTCGCCCATTTGTCGCTCGAGGGGTGTCCAGAACAGGCACGAGATATCATAGCAGTCAGCTTCTTCGTCGACGCCATTGCCGATGTAGAGGTGTGCCAAGCAGTGCACCTTGCCGCCGCAAGGACTATGCACGATGCCTTGGCCAGAGCACTGGAGGTCGAATCTGCAAGAGGGCCGTCAACTCGGCGTGCTGTGCGGGCGACGAGAGAGACAACAGCCTAGAGAACAAATTCACTCCGATTACACCCCGCCCTCGACAATAGGGCCGACCAAGCTGTTAGGATTGTTGAGAGCCCGGACACCTAAGAGTCCAGTGTGCACAATGGCTACAGAAAAACAAACCAAGAGCATGATGAAGTTGCCCAATCTGGCCAGCCGTCTGGAAACATGTAAGCACCGGTCTTAAGGGGTGACGGTCGGTGATGGAGGGAAATAAGGCCCCAGTATTTCTTCAGGTACGCTCAGTAAAACAAGAGTTTGATGCAATCCTAGTGGAGAGCAGTCTGGATAATGTTTATTGCAGAATGGTTGTGGACACCGGAGCAACCATTACTGTCACCCAACTGGACATCTTGGGGCCTTCTCCGCAGCAGTCAAAGGGCTATAATCACAGACAAGGCTTTCTGACGACAGTGACAGGTGAGACCACACCACTGAAGGTGAAGAAAAAGATACGGTTGAAGTTGGGTGACCTCTGCATTGAGCACGAAGTGTACATAGCTGACATCGAAGATGAATGTTTATTGGGCTTTGGAAGTGTTGCGCAAGTTAGAGTGCTGTATAGATACTCGGTCGGGTGTACTAAGGGCTGGTAACCGAGAACTGGTAATGATACCATGGAGCGAACTATCCTTGCCAACCAGCTGCCAAGTGGTCTGTTGTAAGACAACTGTTTTGCCAGCATCCAGTGAGATTGTCATTCACGCACGGTGTCGAGGAAATTTTATGTGGCGTGCAGTTCTGGTCGAACATTTGGGAAGAGGAAGCAGCTTACCTGATGAGGTGGTGGCAGCAAGAACATTGGTTCACCGAGTTCTGAAAGCTTACCTGTTGGAATGGTCAGCTTGTCGAACAGGGCAATCCAGCTTGATGAGGGGGCCATAATAGGTGTGTGCATAATAAAGTTAACAGCTGCACGTTTAAAATTCTGTCGACACAGCGACTTGACGGGCCATGGTTTGCTCTACAGAGGGGAAGGGGAAACTGCTGTGTCACACTACTCACTAGCCTATGTGGGCTTGTGCTTGCACATATGGTAAGCAGACTGTGGTTGTCACAGTGTATGGTAAGATAGTGCGACAAGCAAGTGTTTCTTGCACTAACTACCCAGAACGAATAACATTTTTTGTTCAGTTCTCTTTATATGTACATTGCTTTGGTTACTCCAAAGAGAAATAATGAAGGACAGAGAACATTGTAAATGATCTTATTCTGAATCAGTAACTATTTAAATTGAAAAATGAGTACTCTCACATTAGCGACGTTAATCCAAAATGACATAAATCTGTACGACATAAATCAAGGACTTTCTGTTTACACATTTTGAGCTACAGATGCCACCTGCCTGGAGTTATGTCACAGAAGCAAGTAGATTGTATGGTGACACTAACGTGCACATCTCTGTTGCAGCACCTTTAACGCCAAGCACTGAACTGAATGTACATTGCGCTGCAACACACACAAAACTTGTACACTCTTAATGTGTCAGAAGATGAAGTTAGTTTTAAGCAAATTATTTATATAACAAAATTTGCTTGACTAGATGTGGCATGAAAATACATAAAATGTTCAGGTATAATTTCTGTACTATAACGAAATCAATTTTACCATATAAAATAATTAATTTAGCTCTTTTCTAAATCCCTTTATAATAATCCCTCCCTAACTGTGGGAGACACATTTTAAAGAACGAAATGTATCTGGTAACTGCAATAAGCAAATGATAATTATTGTGGAAAATAAGGGATTAGGCATTAACTTTCAATTACATAAAACATTCACGTTTATATATCAGCTTTGTCAGATCCAAATAGTTACTTTGTTCATTTATGATGGAACTCAAGTTTTCAATAAGCAGGAATCATTAATTTTAATAATTGTAAGTACTGTAGCTATTTTTGACCATGCTAGGTAATTTTACTGTATGTAAACAACTTAACATATTAACATCAGGGACACAACAGTTACTTACATCACTGTTGTCCAAGGATCAGTGGATATAGGTATTTTCAATTATGTTTTTGTTATACTGTAATCAAGATGTGTTCACATAATTACATTCATTGCTATAAATAACTTTTCTGACTAGTTTCAAAAATATTTCTATCCAGCTTGGTTTTTTATTATTCCTGCTTCTGTTTAAACATTTAGGTGGCATTTCACCTTGCCTTAAAAGTTTACATCTGTTGGCCCAATAAGACATATTTCTAATTAAATACTAGTTTTAGTGAGTGCTCAATTTATAGTGAACAGCAAATAGAAACGTGCCCTTAGCTATCCTACAGACTTTCCACCGATAAAACTATACTGTCACCACTTTAGGCTCCATAGCAGAAACAGGTCGGCGGGAAGCTAGCATGCTAGTTCAGAGCTTAAAATAAGTATGACACGTGGTTGTATAGAAAGTTGAGACAGGTGCAGAAGGTGGGAGAGGTTAATGTAAAATGAAAACTGTGCTTAACTGAATTTTCTTACCTTTTTTGAGGAAGCTATTTTCAAAATAGTCAGTGTATAATTCAAACTATGAATAACGAAACCATGGTTGATGAGAGATTACTGTGTATAGAATTATGATAATGATCATTCATATTCATGTGCTGTAGTAAGTTGATATCATCAATTATAAGAATACTGCTGTTAACACTTTTATTAACCTTAAAAAATTGGCGAATGGTTAAGAGCTGTTCATGCATTACTTTGCTACGTGTGGAAAAGTAGTTCTGCTGTGGAAATATCCTTACGTGAAAATAGTGTCTAGCCTGGCAAATTTAAACAGCGAAGTTCCATTTTAAGTTCTTTATAACCTTGTTTTTAGTTTTTGTATTTTGTTTTTCTTGTTTTATAGTTCATTTTCATATACCAGACATTTGATGCATAATGATGGCTAGCTGGAGATTTCTTAAATTTTGTGTTGTACATATGCTTGTGATGGAAATATATTCTTGATGTTATTGGACTTGTTTTTGTGATAAGCTAAGGACAGTTAAAATGAAATTATTTGTACTTGGGGAGACTAGAGTTAACTCTGCTGCTCTGCTATACTTGAAAGTTTCCGGTACAATCACATGGCTCTGGTATACAGGGAATTTTCAAACTCATAATCTAATGAGAATTGTGTGACAAACATTTTCTGTGTTGTTATGGGGTTTTGGATCGTTCAGTTTTATTTTCCAACTTAATTATACTACTGCTTCACTTTCAATTTATTCTATCTCTGGGCTAATGAGAACAACAGGTATCAATCAATTACTGAACAATTTTACACATGAAAAGTGTGTGTCAGTGCTGCCATTTCATTGTAAATATGTAATGTCAAGAAATACTGGTCAAGTCTTGTACAATGAGGTGGTGATTCTTACTTTTTATTGCTGAGAGTTTATTTACTTAATGTGACCTTAAGAACACACTCTTAAAATATTTTATATTCTGTACTTGACAGTTTGTGCACTTTCTTATTGTGATAAATTATACATAGTAACACACAGGTGGTCTCTTGTCTTGGAAGGCTGTTGTATTATTCAGAAAGTGTTTTCTATATTTGTTACTATATTTCATTACCTATGAAGAAAGTTCAAAAGTAGGAAAATACTTAAAGAATTAATATTTGGCCTTTTTGTAATTTTTTTAAATGTTGGCATTTCTGACCTGAAATCTGTAAAGTTAGTTTTACTGTTACTGTAAAAATGACTTTTAATGATTTGAGAAATCTATTTGGTGCACTGAACTTTGTCAAGTTGTGTTATAGCAAAGTTGAACAAAAACTGTCATAAAATATTTTCTTGTGGTTTGTATTCCACTGTCTGCCCCTATATTTAATATGAGGCAAGATAAGAGACCTTAAAACCATCCACAATATATAGTAATACACATGTGTTGAACTGTTTGGTATAAAGTTTGTTATCAAGCTCGTGGCTAATTAAGTCACTGTGCTTAATTTATGGATGTAATTATTAGTGGGTGTATAATATACACAGAAAAGGTGGGAAACGGCCGCTAGGTTACTAATTACTGAAACATGTATACAGAGATGCACAAGTACTAACAGAATCAGTGCTTGCAGGTGGGAGAACACAAAACACAGATGGACATCACATTTTTCAAGCGGTTGCATGATCGCGACGTTTTACTGGCCAGGCCTGCTTCCTCAGGCGGCAAGTGATTGTGTATATACTGCAGTGTGCAATAATTTGCCGTCTGAGAAAGCTGGCCTGGCCAGCGAAATGTTGTGACTGCGCAACTATGCGAGAAATGGTCCATCTGTGTTACGTGGTCTCCCATTTGCAAGTATTGATTCTGTAAGTACTTGTGCATCTCTGTCTGCATGTTTCAGTAATGAATGTATAATATGTTACACAACTGCCTTTATCATTGTTTCTGAGTGTGATTTAGATTCTGTGTAAAAAAATTTTGTGATTAATGTAATGAGTTAATAATTTGGAAATCATAAATTGACAAACATTTTTGCAAAGAAATTATTCTCATATAGTTCTGATAACTCTTTTTCATCAAATAGGAACACAAACTTTATTTTTAGAACTATCTGCCTTCCTTTCCCAATAGGAGTTTTCAACGAGTCCTCATTGAGGCGAAGGCTCGCAGATCGAGTGGCTCTTGATATTTCCGAAGGTAAAGTGTTGTCGCCTATGTTAAAAACTATTGAATATCTGGATCTCACCATTTTCTGTCTTCTCTCTTTCTTTGCTCCCTCTTTGGTGGGCGCTGCCTGCTCTAGGGCTGCCCTATATGCTGGAGCGCGCTGGACTAGATGTGCAGCAAGGTAAAGTGCTGTCTCTTGTTCCCACATTTATGCATAGTTGCTAGTAGTGTATATTTTGTGCCATTGTGATTTACATAATATTTTATTTTGCACGTGTTTCAGCTGTGTTACCATTTTCTTTCTTTTACAACATTGAATGTTGTTTATGATGAAGTTTTGTTTTGTTACATACTGTAAATAAATTTAAAGAAATTATTTTAGCTATCACTTGTAGTTTGATAAAATCCACACGCACATTAATGACACTAATATCAAAAGTTTAAATTAATTTTTGTGTGTTGCTTACAAACTGTATTTGTTATTCATAAAGAAATTATTTTACCCACTTTTATTCTTGCTTTTTCTATTCGGTAGGTTTTGTTTTGATATCATTAAAGGTATTGGGAAATAACGTATAACAGTGTATTTTTTAAAACAATTTATTCCCTTTTGGACACTTATTTAAGGTGACGTAGCAGTAATGGTTAGTGATGACAACTGATGTATATCACACATCACATTGGCGGCATCTTACGTAAGGGGAGGGGGTGCTTGGAATAGAAAAATAGCGGTGAGAATTGAGTGATTTGTTGGGTGCCTCAGATGTCATATAGGTTGTAGGGGTAAAGGATATAGGCTGGCTAGCAAGGAGAGCTGAGTAGAGGTGCACAGGATAGGGGGAAGTGTGCAAGGCAGGAAGCCATAGAGGAAACCCCTCTAATATGTATTGTGATGTATCCCGGGACCAGTTAGCAGATGACCACGGGGCAGGCCATGTATCAGACTGTTGAATTTTTGCACTCTTCAGAGTTAAAGGGAATCGGTTATGGCCAGTTTCCATGACACAATTACACTTGTACTTACACACTAAAATATTTGTTGCTATGGGTAACTGATGAAAGAAAATACGGGTGATTGTTAATGCGCTTTACTCACAATTAACAACACATTAGACTAACAGATCCGGGCTTATGCCTGCCCAGCTGGAAATGCTGAACAAATAGGACAATTACAGTGTAACAATCTAAACCCTTGGACGTTGTGGCCGGACAAGGGATTGAGAAGCCCCGGGTCAAATACAAACAAAACTGTTCCAGAAATTACATTAATAACTGTTGAAAACTAAATGATTGTATCATATTGTTGAATGACCCGGAGTGGACAGACGTCCGCCTCCTCGAAGCGCCGTAGGCTGGCGGCTGTCATGGCGGCCCACTTTAAACTAGCCCATGAAAGGGGGGTTAGCTTCATGTGGGACAAAAGATCACACAAAATGACGCTGTAAATTGACACTGGAAAAAATAACAAAAATTAAACTGTAGAAGTGTTATTTTTTTTATAAATGTCTTATGTGGGAATTTGATTTTCAGAGTATGTTCATTAAAGTCAGTGGAAAATTCTGTATGACGTAGTTTACCAAGACGTAGTATGAAAAATAAGCAACAACATTCAAAAACATTACAAAACTATTAAAATATATCTAAAGGATGTCAATTGTGATTTAGAAATATGTTAATGAAAATTAGTGCGTATAAACATATTTTAATAAACACAAGTTAGAAAATTAAAACACTTACAAAGTTCTGGAATTTAAAACTCTGTTTAAGATGACTCTGATGGTTCAGTTTACCATTAAGTGCAGAGGTTAGGGCTGTTTTCTCTCTATTATTCTTACACATCTCTGTGTACTTCTGGCAATATAATCACCTATGCATGTACAGATTGTAGTTATTTAATTACAAGTTTCAAATACCAAGTACAGTAGAACTTCTCTCTCTGGTTTTTCAGATGATTGAAACATTTTTCAGTACTTGTTGATATTCTGTATATGTAGAATTGATGTGCAGTAAATAAAAAGTGAAACCAATGAATCTGTGTTATATGGAATAATTTTGTTTTCATCGCAAATTATAGAAACTATTAAGGTGCTTCTTTTATTGAAGTATATTCTGGAGACCACAATGATGCTAATAGAATATTGCTTTTTGTAGACTTAATATTGGAAGTACATTTTTCAACTGAATTATTAAAAAAAATTCTTCTTTGATAAATTGAAAATTGAATTTGTTGCTTGTAATGGTACATTTTTCCTGTCTCCTTTGTTTGGTCTTTAGTATTACTATTCACATGCTGATTTTACATTTGACCACCTCGGAGTCAGTATATTTTTTGTATATAACTGTACTAGAATCACACTTTTTTATCTTTTGCGCTTCTGAAAATCATGTCTCGTGAGTTTGCTGGTTTCTAGTAGGCAACCATAATCCTTTTTGATAACTGGAAGTGCAAAATATGATTTAATGTTATGGAATGTCTGAATCATTATTGTGTTTGTTTTTTTATTTGGAAAATAATACTCTGTACTAACCATGGATGTTTCATATTAATATTTTTACTGGATGTTTGTTTCAATGATTTGAAGTGAATATTATTTGTTGGCTGTTTTCAAACCTTGCAAAATATCATTTAATAATAAAATAATTTTCATCAAAGTAAATAAATAAATAAAAACCACAATATTTAGTACAAGTTGAAGGACTCTAAACATACATACATACATAGTATACTATACTCTGGCTTTGAAAATAGGTTAGGGAGAATTAAGTGAATACTATTATACATGCCTACCTTAAATGTGTAAAGTTTATGGTAAAATATAAATAATATGATATTTTCTTATGAAAGAACTTAAAATAAAAAGTGTATGTAAAAACATTACTGGAGCAGCTGATGATTGTTAAAGCAGCTGATTGGGTTGTTGTCCATCATGTTTTTTATATAATTGTTTGTTATTTTATCTTTATTTCTACAAATATAGTAGAACCTCATCTTAAAGCTTTTTATTTTGTGGACTGCCACATTTAACAGTTATTTTTGGGGTATCTGTTGTGAATGTGTGACACTAAATTGTAAAGAGACATTGAATGAAGTAGGTATTTGTAACTTGGTTGTGTTGGCGGCAGTGTGTAATGGCGAGTAGGTGAGAGCTGTTGTGTATGAGCGGATACAATGTAATTGTAAAAAGAGGAGAGTAAACAAAACATGGCGCAGTCAGCAAGGATTACGGTAATCTACGGTTCGAGATACTAAAGAGAGTGAAATTATTGTGTTGAAAGACATTTCGTGAGGCCGTTGCATCTTGCGGGAGTTGGTCGCTAGTGTGCGAAGCCAAGTGCATCAAAACAATGCCTGACACAAACAGACCGAGCTGTTTAGATTTGACGGGAAACGTGAGTGAAAATTGGCAAAAGTTCAAACAGAACTTCGAAATTTACATGGTGGCGTCAGGAATGTCCGAAAAACCGACGGAAGTTAAGGCAGCAATTCTTCTAAACCTTGTTGGAGAAGATGCAGTTGAAGTTTTTAGTACATTTAAGATTGCAGAGGAAGATTGAAAAATATATGATAAGGTACTTGAAGCCTTTGAAGCATATTGCATGCCAAGAAAACACGTGCCATATGAGCAATTTGTGCTGTATTCAAGAAAACAAAAAGAAAATGAGCCATTCTAGCAGTTTGTAAATGATTTAAGAAAGTTAGTGTACAGTTGCGAGTTTGGTGAGCA
The DNA here is from genome assembly GCA_003012365.1 of Medauroidea extradentata. Classification (NCBI taxonomy): domain Eukaryota; kingdom Metazoa; phylum Arthropoda; class Insecta; order Phasmatodea; family Phasmatidae; genus Medauroidea; species Medauroidea extradentata. Next base: position 105,340 of record PNEQ01113205.1, read on the forward strand.
AGCAGATGCGATTGTAAGGGACTGCATATTTATGGGTGTGAGGGACACTGCACTGCAGCAGGAAATGCTGCGAACTCAAGACCTAACCCTCGAATAAGCGTGCGAGATAGATAAAGTGGCTGAAACAAGTTCACAACAACTTCAGTGTCTGCAAGGAGAACGTAACAAGAAAATGATGGAAACAAGCAGACCAGTTTCAATAAATGTTATACAAGCAAAGCACAGTGAAATGGCTCAATAGTCATCGGGTGAATAAAAGTGATATCAGTTTGAAATGCAAACAATGCAATTACTTTCATACAAAGGGCAAATGCCCTGAATTTGGCAAACGGTGCCACAAATGTGGAAAGATGAACCACTTTGCGGCTATGTGCAGAAACTCAGGGGGAACAAGTAAAGTACGAATGGTAAAGAGACAGGAAACAGACAGTTCTGATGAAGATTATTTTGTAGTGAATGGTATAACAGTAATAACAAAGAATGTAAAGCAGGTTGAGTGTGTAAGAACAAATGATAACACAACAAAATGGCACGAAACAAAGCGGTTGAGGATAGGAAGATAAACTTCAAACTTGACACAGGATCGGAAGTCAACATACTGCCATACAAGATATTTAAGAAAATTGACAATCAGCTAAAGGTAAGAGACACAAGGGAGTCTACGAATGCTATGGAGGATTTAAAGTAATGCCAAGTGGAATTGTGAATTTACGATGTGAAGCAAAAAATGTTGTCAAATACTTGGACTTAAGGATTACTGATGCGGATAGCACCCCAATACTGGGGTTAAAAGCTTGTATTGACTTGAATTTGATTAAGAGAGTGCACTTGATTGGAACTGAAAATGCCACAGTAAAAGTGACAACTGAGAAAACTACTGAAGAAGACCCACAGAAGAGAAAGTTCATTCAAGACAATAAAGATGTGTTTTCAGGTCTAGGAAAATTCCCAGGAAAGTGCAAAATCAGTGTGAAGGAGGATGCTCGGCCATGAGCTGAACCTCCAAGAAGACGGCCACAAACAATAGCCACAAAACTGAAAACAACTCTGGAATCCCTAGTTAACAGAGGAATCGTACAGAAGGTTGAAGAGCCGAACTTATGGGTTCACAACCTTGTCGTCTTCGAGAAACCAAATGGCACACTATGAGTCTGCCTGGATCCTCAATAATTGAATCCTGCCATCAAAACGAGACTATTACCAGATACCAACTATTGAACAGCTAACTGATAAACTGTCAGGTAAAATGTATTTTTCAGTGTTTGACCTGAAGGATGGTTTGTGGCAAATTGAATTAGACATAGAATCCAGTGACTTATGCACTTTTTCTACTCCATGGGGTTGCTTAAAATTCCTGCGATTACCTTTTGGAATGTCTTGTGCACCCAAAAAGTTTCAGGAGCTAAACGAAAGTGTATTTGGAGACATTGAGAGTGTTGTTGTATACTTTGACTATAATCTTGTGGCAGCTGAGTCACCTCAAGAACATGTTCGAATTGTGGCTCAAGTCTTGAAGAGGGCAAGAGAACAGACAGTAAAATTTAACCCAGCAAAACTACAGTACAAGGTATCAAAGGTCAGTTTCATGGGACATGTTCTTTCAGGTAGTGCAATTGGACCTGACCCAGACAGAGAGGCAGCAATTTAACATGTACCTGATCCTCAAAACAAAAAGGAGCTACAGAAACTGCTGGGAATGGTAAATTACCTGTGACAATCCATACCACACATGGTAGCAATAACATCACCATTGAGGGCACTCTTACAATCTGATGTTACCTGGCAGTGGCTTAAGTGTCACTCAAACTGCGTAGCAGCCATCAAAGACGCAATAAGCAGTGCACCAGCATTGGGTACATTTGATGCCAGCATACCAATTACCATCCAGTGTGGATGCATCAAAGGATGGTCTTGGATGCTGCCTACTATAGAATGGTCAACCAATATCATATGCATCTCGCAGCCTAACAACAACAGAACAGAACTGGGCCCAAATAGAGGAGTTTATACAGGGTGCGGCAGAGAGGACGGACAGTTTTAAATAAATCATAACATAGGTAATTTTACTCACAAACAAATTTATTGATGGAATTAGGTTCGCAAGGACATAGCATTTGAGACAGTCAAGTGTGGAAAATCACATCAGGCATGTGGTGGCCGACATCGTTAATGCAGTACTGGAGGCGTTCTTGGAAGTTCGCGTAGACTCTCTCCAACATCGCCCTCTCAACTTGGGCGACTTCCACGCCAATAGCATCCTTCAATTAGTCCAGAGTTCGGGGCTTGTTCTCGTATACTCTAGCCTTGAGGTGTCCCCATAAGAAAAAATCGCATATGGATAAATCTGGGGACCGAGGAGGCCAATGAACATCGCCAAACCTGGAAATAAGGCGACTAGGGAAGAGAGGGCGAATAACGTCCATTGATGCTGTGGCTGTGTGGGCGGTCGTCCCATCCTGCTGGAACCACACACGTCGGATTGGAACACGTTGCCATCGTAATTCAGGGGACAGGAAGTTGGTGATCATTTCGATGTAGTGCTCTGAGTTCACGGTAACAGAACAACGATGACCGTCTTCGAAGAAGTAAGGACCAATGATGAAAGTTTGCGATACAGCGCACCTAACTGTTGCTTTTGGGCTATGCAGTGGTCGTTCGTGTAACTGTTGTGGATGTTCATTAGCCCAATACCGGCAATTCTGTTGATTAACCATGCTGTTTAGGTGAAAGTGGGCTTCGTCACTCACGAACAGAATGAGGTTCTCATGTTGATCTATCAGTGCTTCCATCTCACGTGCAAAGTTCATTCGTTGTGCATAATCTCCGGGCTGTAACTGTTGCACAATGGCCAATTTGTAGGGGTGAAAGCGGAGATCAATACGCAAAATTCGCCTTACCGAATGATCACTGAGACAAAGTGCAGCAGCATGTTTCCGGGCAGATCGAGTCGGAATGCGAAGAAAGGCTTGTCGAACACGTTCAACATTTTCAGGAGTTCGAACTGTTCGCGGAGCTCCTCTTGGTCTTCTGTTGATCAGTTCACCATGCCTGCGTAGTGAATCAACCCAACGATGGATGTTGTTTCGAGAGGGGACAGCTCTATTCCGATGAATGTTGAAGTGGCGACGAAACTCACGCTGTATGACGGTGACCGACTCATTATTTCGGACGAAACAATCATAGGCGAAAACGCGGTACTCCACCATCCAAGGCTCCATGACTACAACTGGTAAACCAATGCTACGAACTCACGAGTCAAACGGCACCCTCCCCACCTCTCTCGTAGACGGAGGGGGAGGGTACTACCCATTTCAAAAACGTCTGTCCTCACTGCCGCACCAAGTAGCTATTGTCTACGCAACCAGCATATTTCATTACTATATATACGGTCGGGCAGTGAAGATTCTCACAGATCATAAGCCACTCGTAGCAGTAATGAAATAACAAGTTTCACAAATTATGTCAACCAGACTTCAGCACTTGAAACTTAAACGACTCAGGTATCTCTTGGACGTGCAGTATCTACCAGGGAAGATGATGCATATTGCAGACCTGCTTTCTAGGGCACACAGCAAACGGGACACTGAAGATGATGATGAAATGTGTGAAATGGTTCATAGTGTCAGTAAGCATTTCCCAATGAGTGAAAGGTGCAAGGAAGAGTTCAGAAGAGAAATAGCTGCAGATCCAGTGTTAAGTGATTTTGTGAATCTTGTAAAAACAGGGTGGCCTCAGAAAAAGGTAAATGTGGTAGCTCACTGTATCCCATATTGGTCTATGCAGAGTGACCTCGTTGTTGAGGATGAATTGTTATTTATAAATAATTTATAAATAATACGATAGTTGTTTCAAAGAAACTTTGGTTAGGTATGTTGAAGGTGATCCATGAGGGCTATTTTGGAGTAGGTAAGACTAAAGCGAGAGCTAGGAGGGTATTCTTTTGGCCTGGAATGTCTAGTGACATTCATCATTATGTGGCAGAATGTAGGGTGTGTGAGAAGTACAGAGTATCTAACAGGAAAGAGCCACTACTTCCTCATGCAATACCAACCCTCCAATTCGAAAAAGTAGGAGTAGACATCCTGGAGTTTGCGTGAAAAAGTTATTTGGTAGTATATGATTACTTTTCAAAGTGGCTAGAGTTAATACAACTACGTACTAAACAGGCAAGCAGTGTAATAAAAGCACTAGTAAAAGGAGTACTTTGTACTCATGGCATACCGAAGTTAGTAATTGCAGACAATATGCAGTTTCATTCTTACGAATTCACCACTTTTTCAGGTGAACATGACTTTGAGATCTATACATCCAGTCCACTGTACCCGCAATAAAATGGAATGGCAGAAAAGGGTGTGGGAATAGCCAAAAACATCTTGAGGAAAAGTCAGGAAGTGGGAAAGGAATATTGGATACCCCTTATGGAGTATAGGAATACACCATTATCAGGTATGGGGGTTTCACCATCAGAAATTTTGATGTGTAGATTAGTGAGGATACTGATACCGGTGACAGTAAATAACCTAATTCCTAAGGTCCAAACAGAGGTTAAATCTCGGCTAGTCTCAAAGCAGGTGAAAGTCAAGAATTATTATGATTGGCAAGCATTGAGAAAAACCTCAAGAGTATGTCAAAGGTCAGGCAGTAGTAGTGCAAAAAGGCAGAGTGTGGGAGGCAGCCACAATTCTTGAGAAATACGGAACTCCACACACATATATAGTTAGGGATCAGTCAGGTCAAGTGGTCCGCAGAAATACAAAGTATTTGAGACCAGCTTTCAATTCTGGTATGTCACAAAACACAGAATTGCACAAATTGAATATTAGAGATGAGACAAGTAGTACGGAGGTGGAGGGAGCAGATAGCAGTAGTACAGCAAAGCCTCAAAACCAAAATAGTATTGAAAGGGGACAAGAACCCCAGTCTGAAAGCAGTAAATCACCTGACTTCAAAGGTTTTGACAGTTTGTTTAACCGGAACACAGTGAGAGATAAGTTCACTTGCATCATTCCCCAAGAACAGGGAAACAATGATAACTCAATGTATGTAACAAGGACAGGCGGTAGAATTAGGAAACCTTTAAAGTTTCAGTGAAAAGTTGTAATGTATGTTTGTAGCCAACTTTGTTTGGGACACTGTTCTGTGTATCTGTAAGTAGAGGGTGGAAACCAATTGGTTCTGGATAAAGTGACTTAGAATGCTAACAGTGTAATGTATGTTTGTAGCCAACGTTCTAACAGTGTAACGTATGTTTGTAGCCAACTTTGTTTGTTACACTGTTCTGTGTATCTGTAAGTAGAGGGTGGAACCCAATTTGTACTTGACAAAGTGACTGAGGATATTGACAGTGCTAACTGACTTAGAAGTTTAGTGATGGTGTTGTGAGCACAAAAGTTAATGGACTTATCTACGTTGATGTCGAAAAAGGGAAGGCGTTGTGAATGTGTGACACTAACTTGTAAAGAGACATTGAATGAAGTAGGTACTTGTAACTTGGTTGTGTTGACAGCAGTGTGTAATGGCGAGTAGGTGAGAGCTGTTGTGTGTATGAGCGGATACAATGTAATTGTAAAAAGAGGAGAATAAACAAAACAGTATCATTTACTGCTATTATAAATTTTTCTAATTTTTTTTATGTCTCCTACATTTTGTACCAGTTTTCAGATCACTTTGGAATTGTAAACTAGGGTTCTACTGTAATTCTCTATGTCTAGCTGCTGTGCATAAAATAGTAGTGGCTATATTTTTCATGTAACATAACATGCAGTGATATTAAGCAAATTCAAAGAAATTAAGTATTCAAAATATTTTATAGGTTTCTTAGTTGCTGCTTCTTAAACAATTAAAAAAAATTAAAGAGAAACCACTTTTACACTGGGAAAACAATCAGTCCTAATAGTTGTACATTTCTGAAAATGCAGTAAACATAACAAACATTTCAACACAAATTTCTACACACATGTGTGTCTCTAAATTTTTGCCTTCATACTGTATATAAAACCAAAACTGCTACACTTGTGTAACAATGGTGAAAGAATAAGAAACAGATCAGTAGTTTAACTCCAAAAGACCTTTTCTTATTAGATGCTGACATGATAGTGAACTTTTGCGGGACCAGTAGTTACCTGTTTGCCTTTCTTCTAGATACAATTTATTTAGACTAATTCATTTCTTTCATCCTTAACACACTACTTTAAAAAGAATATATAAAGTAAACAAATTTATGAACTCCATTTATGTGTTAGAATGTAAAAATTATAACTCAAAATAGTCCAGCAAATTATGTTCATTAATTTTATTTACGATTTTATACCGTATTGATATAGGATAGTTGTAATGTTTATTTCAGTAATGTGATGCCCACAAATAACTTTGTGACGTCACATTGGTTTTGTGAGTGTGTCAGAATGTGCACTAGAAAATTGACGCCCTGCTCTATGGTTGAGAAGTTTGTTTTATTGATGTTGGTAGTAGTTTTACTTGGCACGTGTTCCCTATTCAATGGGGTGATGCAGCGCTGTTAATTTTCTGGAGTGGCGTGCACATGCATGAGGAAGAACGGGAGGTAGTCAGCTGTTACGCAAGCGACAGCCCGAGACTTGGTAACTATCACCTGCATGTCCAGAATTTGGTAGTCAGCTGTTCCTATGTGTGGATGTAAGCGAGTGAGCGGCTCAGGAACTTGGTGTTTCAGTTGTTGCTGTGCGCGGACGTAATGTCCGGGTGATTAAAGAAACTGGCTGTATAGCCTATCACGGAGTTAGCCGCGTGAGCGACGGTTTAGCCGTTTTGGTGTAAATTCATCTGCGTGATGATTTGTTTGTGGATTTCTTTACTACGGCTTTTGGTTTTAAAAGTTTTTTCTACAAATTAACTGTTGTGGAGAAGCGGCATGGTTAACTGAAAGTTCCATGACTTGCGTAGTTAACTGCCGCAAGAAGTGTCTGGTAGCTACGTGGGGAAAGCGGTTTCGTGTCTGGTATAGACTAAGGACGTGTGTTTGGGCAAGAAATTAGCTTTATTTTTGTGCTGCATTATTAACGTTCCAGTTGGCATATAGATTTTCGTTGAGGATTTGCCTGAAAAGTTCTCTACAGTGTGATAGTTTAGGGGTGCAATATTTTTGTCCGGGCTTTAGAGCATAAAAATTCAAGACCGCGCCAGGTGTTCTGCAACAGGTGGGTGAGTTGTAGTGTGATTTTTACTTGCTATATGGCAGCAGGTACTGTGACGTCTTTGATTTATCTGGAATGTTTTTGCACCCATCAGCGTGCGATAGGGAATATGTTCTGCCTTGATACGATGGATTTAAGACATGTATTACTTTCATGAACTCATGTCTGCATAGAGGCATTTTTGTCTCATACGTATGTTTAGTTTAATTGTGAGGCAATTTGTTGAGTTCAGTTGAAGTCAGTAATGTATAATGTTTAATCATCTTTAAAGATTTGAATAATTGAGAAATTAGTTCACTAACTTTGAACTGCAAATAGTGACATTCTAAATAAGAGAGTCCTATATGTGTGTGTGTATATTTTTTATATTTTTTTTTTGTTTAGTGAACATTCACATTGTTTAATCAATGTAGTAGCAATACTCGTGACGAATAATTTAACCATAGTAATATTTAATGCAAGAACCATTCTGTTCCGGTATTTAGAAATACATTCTTGTAATTTGGTGATATGTTATTGTAGAAGTAATGTGTATTAAGCAGTGGTTCCGCAGCCCCCCTATTTGTGAAATAATTGGTTTAAAGTTTATTTGTATGCTGTTTGTCGAAGTTATCTTATGCTTGGCTTTAAGCGCTTCTCTTTCTTATGAAAGTTGGAATACTCTTTATGCAAATAACATTTTTTTTAAAATAATTTTATTTTCAGCCTTTGTTAAAAATTTTGTGTTGTTCTTGTTTTGGGAATTATTTTTCCTGAACTTAAATATTTACATTGTATTCAAGCAGTGAAAATGATGTGTGATATAGCATGCACATTTATTTATGGTATATTTAATGTACAGTTGAATTGATAAGGATTTCCATGTTATTAATTTAGGTCTACATGTTTTTCAGAAGATTTATTAGTCGGGCATTAGCACTAGTGTTTTGTGGGGCCACGATTAGCGCAGTGGCTAGGGCACTCGTCTCCCACCGAGGCGAACCAGGTTCAATTCCCAAAGGGGTCGGTTCCCGGATTTTTGCATGTGGGAATCATGCCGGGCGATGCCACTAGTTGGCGGTTTTTTTCGAGGATCTCCCATTACTCCCACCAGCACTAAAGAGCTAGATGTTGAGTACTGACCAAAATCTCTTCACTCACTAGTGTTTTGTGACTTTAAAATGATACTTACATTATAATAAAAACTAGCACTCCAATTTTTATTAATTTTTTTGTAAGTGATAAATAAATTTGTCTCTATAGGAAATTTTGTTTGTTATTTCAGTAATTTAATTAATAGTTTTGGCATTCTTAGGTACATATTTAAAACACAGTTTGAAGAAATTTCATTTCGTTGTAGTTTAAATAATAGTGTGTAACTGGGGCTTATAATCAAAACTAAAAGAAAACTTGATCTCAATAAATTACATAAAACCAGAAATGTACAGTAGAATCCCAATTTAATGAAATTCCTTGGGACCTGAAAATGTTTACTCTAAATCTGTTTAGTTAAATCCGACTTTATGATCTTTAACTCTCCGTCCCCTTTCCAGCAAAAAAAAGTGAAATCCTCTGTCATGTTTCTCGGATTGTAAGGTAATTTTAGAAAAGCCTGTGGGAAACGACATTAACACACCACATTACCATCAATACAGTAAGCCACAACAGTGTACGAAGAAAATTCTGTGAAAAAACTTTAAAAACTTCCAGTGGACGTATGTTGAGCGTGCGCCTGCTGTGTTAGGCTGTCCATGAGCAATCAATGCGTGAGAAGTGATGACTGCATAGCTGTCTTCACTGCAACCTCTTTAGAAGGCTTGCTGAGATATTTATACATTATAAATGGTTACCTGGAATAACTTGCAGTGTTAGTAATATTGCTATTAATATTTCCAACATAATCCTCTTAAATGAAAACAAACTTTAATAAGACATATTTTTCACATTTGTGTGCTGACCACCTTTGTCAGCTTGGCACAGTGCATTGTAATATCAATCTAGTTTTTACATGGCAACTAAAGAGCCTTGTAATACTTTGTCAGTGTATAAATATAATTTTGTAGCGTTCATGAAAGAAATGCTTAAATAATTTCAAGTGTACTTTTTTGCTGTAGCTTACACATATTATTGGACGATAGTATGTGTGTGAGAGAAACAGATTGTCAGAATTTAACTAGAACTATCAATTTGAAAATGCAGAATTGCTATTATAATAATAGCGCATATTTTTAGTTAATGCAAAGCATTTTCACTCATGAAGTTTTAACTGAGACATGACCTAAGGTACTGTTAAGTATTCAGTTTGTGAAGTAATGTATTTGATAGTACAAATAGAGATGGTTGGAAATTGTTGTAATTTCCAATTTCTTAAAATGAGCTGCTCCTTTTGACAAAGATTCACTTGTAATTTATCATAAAGATAAAACCTGTTGACAGATCTTTGTGTGGCTGTCTTTGAATCCTCACTTGTGACCTTGGCAATGTTCTATTGCTCAAGCATATGTAGATTTAATGGCTAGCAGACTTGCAGTTTTTGTTTCTTAGTGTAACCTTTCAGTGCTTGTGAAGGCAATGGCTAGACTTATATTTCATAGGTCCTCAATTGTAATCTTGTGAGTGCATAACAGTGGATGTTTATGCTAAATATTGGCATCCCCTATTGATTGGCATTCACTCCACACATCAAATCAACCATCCCCTGTTGAGGTGCAGAGATTGCTATAGGAAAGTACCATGACACTGTCTTTCCAGCAGTTGTGGAAATGCCAGTCTGAGCACTTTAGGTGAACTGCATGTAAATCCCCAGCCATGCAGATTTCATTCCTTTATGCAAATTATTAAATAGGGTTCAGATCGCCATCCAATTTGCGACCATGACTTTACTACTGGTGATTTATTGTCTGAAGCACAAAGAGTATTTTTTCTGAGATTCCTTTTCCTTTCAAAGTGACAGTGTTCTCTTTACCGAGTGAAGTATCACAATGGGAACACATTAGACTCTGTTCGGGAGGACCCGGGTTTGATGCCCAGCACCAGCCATCCTGATTTCTGTGATTTCTCAAAGTTGCTCCGGGTGAGTTTTAGGGATGGTTCCTTTACAGGCCGGGCTGATTCTTCTGTCAGTTTCTGCCCTAGTGTAAAATTGTGTCGAACCGTCTAGAATGACCTTGCTTTTGACGAAACGTAAAGCTTAGTAAAAAATGATCTCTTTACCCAAAAATTTTCATCATTTTGGGTTGTAATACAAAATACCAAAAAGCTTACAATCTCACTGTGTTCTACAAGTAGCCTAAGGATGCCCTACAGTATTTCATAACAGAGATAACTCACTCCCACCAGTAGAAATTATTGTACACTGGTGAGGGAACAACTTGTTAGCATATTGGGTTGAGAGAAGAAACTATAGAACTGACAATGTAGTGCCTTGTATATCCTGGCGAAGGGGTGAGAAGTGGATGAACATAGTCTGAAATTTGGATTACCCTTGTGTGAAACCCATCTGCTAACTCATGCTGCAGTTCATCACAGTTGGCATAAATATGTGTCAACCGTCATGAGCAATGACATTTACAACTCAGAACATTTTACGCAATTTGTTGTTATAGTTGGCTAATTTTTCAAGAAATTTTCATTTACATTTTAGTGTATTTACTAGTACAGTGTTAAATTTTAATAAAAAGAGAAAGGAATACTTTTGAAAGTTTAGTTTTCGAGTTGTTTTCACTGGATATCATAGAACATTTTTAAACAGTTGCATATTTATAATTAGTTTTGAATTTGACCAAGTCTTAAATGGCATTTTATCTTTTTTCATTGCAGAAATCCAGAGGAATAGGGAGTTTTATAAGAACGCAGATGTACGGCCGCCATTCACGTATGCATCGCTTATACGACAGGTATCTTCTTTCATCAAATATACTTATTAAATTATAACATCTATTGTGTGTGACTCTGTCATGTCCAACAATATTAAGTTTCTTTGGAATCAATTGCGAAATTTTTTTTTAAAGTGTGAACATCCCTATGTGCACTTTTACTTGTACGGCTTGATCTGGCAGATTTTGTGAAGCCGACAATACTAACTTTTATCTACCAAGGCCTCTTTTGTGATCTTGTGTCGTCTGTGTTATGAGATTTTAAAATTAGCTGAACAATGATGGTTCCAAGACTGATGCCTCTATTGGATGTGCATTCATGGTTGATGCAGGGAGGTTCTGGGCTTCCTCAGTTGTATAGCACTTTGTCAGAGGTTCTTATGCAAATGAACTAGGAACTCATAATTATGTTTTTTGTAGTAGAAGGTAGCAAAAATAAGTTTTTTTTATTTTTAAGATATTTTTAATGTGTATTTAGCAACACAATTAGTGCCCGAGATAACTTGCGCAAAACAGAGTAGGGGTTAAGAAATTATTTTTTTTTTTTTTTTTAATGTAAGGAGTAGGTTATATAACTGATTACTTCGTTCATACTGATGTTTTGTTCTATATATTTAATGAAAATTCAGAGGTATTTGAAGATAATGATAGAGCTCAAAATGTACATGGAACGAAATGGAAAATTAAGACTATCTACAAACTTTGCTTCAAATACATAACCCCATTTCGAAACCTTGTTTTAAATACTTTTAATGTGTTTTGCTTCGTGTAACTATTTTGTATGATAGTTAAGTCACTGAGAATTAGGTTTATTTTACTGTATATTGGCAAATATGGGTTTATTTTTAAAAAACCCAACATTACGTTACATTTTAGAGTGAAAGTATTGGAGATTGAAACTGTTGAACTTTACCTTTAACACCAAGAGTCTGAGACACACAAATAATTTTCTTGGAGAAATGATCACTTCACATAAACAAAATATTTCCAAGTATCATAACTTTTAAATGCCGGCCTAGCCAGGCTAATAAACATTACGCCCAGAAAACATGTTAACAGCAACATTTTGATAAATCTTTTGTTACTAAGCTAATATGCAAATGAAGAAATAGTGGTTTATGTAGTACACAAAAACAGAACCCATTGTTTCGTTTACAAAAACTACCACCAAGAACATGCTCCAAGCACATTAAAGCCCTGTGTACACTACCTTAAAACAGCATGAAACATGGTACAAACACTTGTTAAGGATTTATAATAAAAGAGTGTTACATTTATAGACAGTTACATTGTTAAGACCTACTAATTAAGACAAGAGAAAATAATAATTTCATTGAATCATAGCCTATATCCAAAAAATATTTCTGCTAAGTGTAACTTGTACATAGCAATAATATTGCGTGCTTATTCACGTTGTATCTGACAGAAGGTAGTCTTATGATGACAACATAAAGTTTTGGTGCACTAGACTGGTCACTATCACTTTGTTCACAAAAATCGCAATGTGCTCGAAGCTAGCTTTGCAATATGAGGATATGTTGTCTGTTGGTAAGCAAAATATATCAACAATAATTAGAGGCACTTATGAAATTGATTTCATCATATGTTTATTCTTATGCTACATATCTTCTGAAACACAATTTAATGAAAGTATTCTTACTGGCATATATGCATGTTTTCTTGTAAAACTTGCAGTACTTTAGGCAAGGGAGAAGGAATAAGAGGCTCTGGTCGATTTGATTTTTCCTTAATACATATTTAACAATTGGATACACATTTTTTTACGTTATTTGTTATGCCTGGCCACCACACCGTTGCTCAAGCTCTTTCGATGCACTTCTGGGTGCCCATGGGCCCTGAATGATTCCTTCCCAACATCCCCTTCCGCAGTAGTGTGGGTATCACCAGAGTTGTTCCTTTCATTAATACCCCTCTGACGACTGACAGCTCCCGTTGTACTGACCAAAAGGCCCGACATGAAACTGGCACTGCCGATGGTTTCTTAGGCCATCCTTCCTGGACAAGTTGTTTCAGCTTCTTGCAGGTTGCGTCTGATCTTAGGGCTAGTAGTACCTCTTGAATCCGTGTGTCTGAAGCTGGAAATATTGCCATGAACTGATGCTTATATTCTTCGTTTCAAAAATGTTTAGCTCGTCCATTTCCTTTGCAGCTCCGACTGGGAAACGTGACAGTTCATCTGGTGTATTAAAACTTTTACCTGCAACATGCTGTATATGATAGGAGTATCTCATTAGCCTCATTCGGTATCTCTGCAACCTGGGTGGCAGTTTATCTACACTTTTCTTGCCTAAGATGAAAACTAGTGGTTGATGGTCCATTCTGAGTATTATGTTCTTGCGAAGGACGTACTTTTTTATTGTTCACTTGCCCGTGTAAGCGCTAATGCTTCCTTTACAGTTCGTGCAAGTTTCTGTTCTGCTGAGGACAATGACCTTGATGCATACACCACAGGCTTCCAGTTACTCTTTTCATCTGGCTGTTCCAAGACTGCTCCCAGTCCATACGATGATGAATCAGCCCTGATGTGAACATCTTTATTGGGATTGTAGTGCAGCAACATGATGGACTACACAAAAGTTCCTTGATGCTCTTAAATGACATTTCTTATCGTTGCCCCCAAACAAACTCATTGTTAGTTTTTAACAGTTGACGCAAAGTCTTTGTAATGGAAGCTAATTCTGGTGCAAACTTCCCAACATAGTTTACCATTCTTAGTACTGTCCTCACCTCCTTGATGGATTGCGGCTGTGGCGTCTTCTGAAGTGCTTCAATTTTAGCCGGATCTGCTTCGATTCCCTTATCTGACACATCACCACCAACGTATTTAACCTTGTTTTTTTCCAAACACACTTTTCTCATTCAACGTAATTCCTGCTGCTTCTACTTTCTTAAAAAACTCTGTCCAGATTTTCATTATGTTCTTTTTAGTTTGTGCTCCAGACCAAGATATCATCTATATGACATATAACATCCTTAGTGTCGGCCAGAATGCGAGACATTTCCTTGTGGTAAAACTCAGGTGCACTTGTAATCCCAAATGGCAGCCGGTTGAAACAAAACCGGCCAAATGGTATAATAAAAGTCGCAAGAGGCCGTGACTTTTCTTCTAGCTGTACATGCCAATACCCACTATTTGCATCTAGTTTTCAAAATACTCTTGCATTTTGGAGGCGAGCTAGGGATTCATCTACTGTAGGTATAATCACATGTTCCCTTTTAACTGAATCATTGAGCATAGTTAAATCAACACATAATCTTATTTAGCCATTTTGTTTGGGGACTATCACTATTCCTGAGCACCATTCAGTTGGACCATCAACTGGGGAGATAATGCCCATCATCAAAAACCTATCCTATTCCGTTTTCAATTTTGGCTGTAATGGAATACCCACTCTCCTCGAACACAATATGCTAACAGGTTGTGCATCGCTCCTCAATTTAATCTCGTAAGGGACTTTCATTAACCCCGGTCACTGGAACAGTTTAGGGTATTTGTCTCTTGGGTTGCTTTTGTGTACATAATCTACTTCCTCTTTCCATTTCAGCATTCCCAAACACTCTACGGCTGGCCTCCCAAGTAATGGTTCTTTCAAACCTTTCACAATGTACACATCTTGGGTAATGCTGATACCTCTCCAAGCTAGAGTCAATTCCCGTTTACCTAGAATATCTAGTATTGTACTACAGGGGCCTACCAATTTGGCATCTCCCATTTCTTTCTCTTTCCCTATTGTATCCTCTTCCATGAGCCTGCTAACAGTTTCTGGTATTACAGTAACATCTGCTCCTGTGTCTATTTTAAAGACAACGTCTTGTCCTCCTACTTGTTCCCTTGCCCTCCAGGGTGGGCTTACTTTCTTTTTTTATATTTACCGTGGCTAAAAACAAATCGTCATCCTGTACATTATGGCTGGGCCTCTGAATTTCGGAAATATGCCTTTGTTTGTCCTTTGTTTTACACACCCTCATGAAGTGGCCATTTCTGCCACAATTCCGACATTTCTCATTTATGGCAGGACATCTATCCCTATGTGCTTTATCATAAGCTCCCCCACATCTATATCATTCTCTAGCCCCTTGGAGGTTTTGGCCACTAGTTAGTGTGGTATTTTGATACATCTGTCTACGATGTTGACCAATGCTAACTTTACTGGTACATATTATATCTGATTCTATCAATACTTTCCTCGACTGTTGCTTCTCTAGTTGATTTTTGTGCCACTGACTGTTGTTTCTTAACTGCTTCCAACTGTCTAGAATTGGTAACCGCAGTTTCTAAGGTTAGATTTGCGTATAGTTGTAAGGTCTGTGACAATTTTTTGTCTTGGATTCCTACGACAGACCTATCGCGCACCAATTTCATCACGTAACTTTTGTATTCACAATGTTCTGCGAGTGTGTGTAAGGCTGTTACAAAAGAGTCCACCGATTCATCTGCCTGTTGTGAGCGGAGGTCAAATTTAACCCGTTCGTAGATCACATTTCTCCTTGGAATAAAATGTAACTCCAGTCGTTTCACAACCACCTGATACGACTTTGAATCCTTTTCGGAAAGATGGGATGTGTTTATCACGTCCTCCACCTCCGGACCCATTACATACACTAGTGTACTAACCTGCAATTCTTCACTTTTCTCCGCCAACCCGCTCACCAAACGATACCTCTGAAATATTCTAATCCAAGTACACCATTCTTCTGGTTTTCTGAAATCAAAACTGGCAGGTGGAGAAAGCATGCACAATGTTTCCGCCATGGTTGATACTTTCTTTTTTTTTCGCTCAGGAAAATTAATGCACTCAACATTTATTTCTTCTTTTTTTTTTCCTCCATCAACAACCCCACACCTGACACCATGTAATGAGCTAACTCCCCGTCCTTGGTTATTCATTATTCTTTATTTCAACGATCTCAATTAATAACTATTCCGCCATACATCCACCATACTCTTCCACATACCCATAAGCCTCCTTGACACACTGTTCAACCTTACAACCGAACTTTCCTACATGCATCACAGCGGTACTTAGACGTTTGTGGGATTGTGAAAATTTTTAGTCGTGCTTGCAATTTAAATAACTTCTTGTGTAAGGGAGCAAACATTTTAAATTAATTGTATTTGAAAATATGTTATAAGTTATTGCCAGGTACAATTGAAGTGGACAACTTGATGAATTAAATAATATTCTGTAATTTATTATAAATCTTATCAATATGAAATAAATGAGTATGTACGAATAACATTTACTCTTAATATTCCTAAAATGTAGTATTTGTATTGTACGTCTTTCTCACAAATAGCAGTCCTCAAACAATTTAAAATGCTTTCTCATCACTTATATAATGTCACTTTCGCTAATTCTTTTCTGCAAGTCTAACCTGCTCATTCGTCCAACACATGCAACTGCACTGTCTATGCTCTCTCCATTTCTCCTGCAGCAGCACTATCTCATTGCTTCACTGTTGCCTTTAATGCCTTGCTCCTGTACCGTTCCTTGATGCTGTCATCTCTGCCACTGAGATCACTTCTGATGTGTTTAAATTCAGGCTAAGTACCAAGCAGTCACTGCCTGCTTATCCGCAATAAGCTGTATTTGTACTTGGCCACAACACCATCAAGATGATTCTCCCAGTCTCTTCCATAACTTTCCTGAAGAGCCTTGGGTGTATGCACTTAAGAGGTGTCTTAATGGTTTATGCTGGCCTATAATCCCTTGGCTGCTCAGGCTGTCACAACAGGACCATCTGCTTGTATCTCCTAGGGTGTGTGGGGGTAGGACATCACATGTCGTGCATGTGGTCAAGCACTGTCTCTTAACTTCTGGACCTTCATAAAGTGCTAGTCAGTCAGTGTGTACACATATCTTGGTGTGCAGAGAAGGAGAATTCTCCCTTGGCCCACAAAGTCTACAAGAAACCTACTCATACTGATAGATACTTGCAAGCAGACTCACATAATCATCCATCGCAAAAAAGAACAGTTATATGTACATTAATCAATGGGCCAAGGAACGTATGTGAAGAACATCTTGAAGCACCTTACATTAGTTCTTGAAGCCAATGGATATTTAGACCTTGAAATTCAGGAGAGCATCAAGATTTGACGTACGAAAACCTAGCAGTCTTGCCTAATGTGAAATGTACTACTGAATCCTTGCCTTAAAAAAAAAAAAACAACATATAAACCATTTTAAAACCTATTAACAAGATAAAAAGAACTATGGAATTGGCAAAAGAACAGGCAGGAATATGCAAAGTTCCTTGCTTTTGTGGAAAGTGTACATTTGTCAAAGTAGAAGGAAAATAGTCAATAGAATAAAAGAACATGCTAGGTCTTGCTATGTAGTATGGTAAATATTCCTCTAATTTAACCCCATACCCCATAACAAGAGTATTTAGCTGAATAGGGACAGAGACCAACCCTACCAGTAAGTGTACAATAAGATAAATTATATGTTAAATATATACCACAATATATATATATATATATATATATATATATATATATTTGCCGTAATAAAACATTCAACAGTTACAAAAAAGAAGTTTTAAATACCTGCTGTTTGTGTCTAAAGAATCCTTAGCTGCTTACATAAAGCAAGTGTAACGAGCAAGAACATTTAATAATTACTTTATGAAAATGGAAATTACAATCACATATTGAACGTCGGTCTGTAGGATGCTCGAGGTATCTCACAAAATATGCCTGAAGTGTTCCTCTACTTTAGAGTGCACAGCTGCTTTTACAAAACGTGCGTGATGGGACTGCATCGATTCATTTTTATAACGCACCGGCCCACTTCAACCATGCACGTACACTATTCAATAAAATATTCCAAATCCAGTGGTGAACACAAAAGTGCACTTCCTGTTCAACTTAAATTTTAACACCACTGTAAATAGTCGGAAGAACAATCCAAATCTTTATTCCGACTAAAATATCCTTCAGCAAATCTATTTAATATTACTGGTAAATTGGCATATCTAAATATTACAATTAACATGAGACAACCACATTTGACATACCTTGAACACTCGGCACACGAAGACAGCAACACAAATCAAGTTACCCTGAGACAAACTTAAACAGAACTGGGGGCTGACGAGGCCGGTCACAACTTTATAAAGCCGAGCATTACCGCCAGGAGCGCTGGCCACACGAAGTACCACTTAAGTCAAGTAAACTACCCTCTTTACGGAGCGCACAACCTCAAATCACCAACTGCCGAAGTCAAAACAGTATGTTGTAGATATCAACACTTTTCCATGACATCACTAAGTCCAACTGAGTAGCGCAACGTCTGCGCAGACCGTTGCAGTCTTACAAATATAAAAACAATTAGTCAGCAGTAGCAGAACACTTTGGTGGAAACGAAATACAGCCAACATTCAACAAGTTTTCTAAAGTAGTTAACGTTCATAACTACCAGCTTAGAGTAGTGAGAGAGGCACTAGAGATTATGAAATACACCCCAACGTCAACAGGAAAGATTGCTGCTGACTAAAATAACATGGAAACTTCCAAATCTAATAATCAGAGGACAATTACAACAGACTCGCCAGAAATTATAAGCCAACTCAATAAACCAGGAACAAGCAAGATTGTTAGTGGGCAAAGAAGTTAGCATACCAGAAAGCAGCCATTCAGAGACTCGCTAGCATTGGCTAACTATGACAGTCAATCAGGAGCAACCAAGTATGTGACTGGCAGACGAGCTCAGCCACCCAGAGACCCAGGTATATAAAGGGTCTCTATCCTCTGCACCTGTCAGTTGGTTGACTACGTAAAGGTGACATCTGCAACAACTGCCAAAACATTGAACATGAAATAAGTGATGCCGCTGAATCCCAAAGCCAAGAACAAGCGAACGACTACAAAAGCCTGCAATCTATATGTGTTAATGCTCAAAGATTGTGAACTAATAAATGATAAGCTATAAAGAGTCCCAGTTCTATTGGCTTTCCAACACAAAGCCTTGCAGATTCTGTTTCAGGGTGCGGTTGAGTCGTGCTCATCCTGTCTAACTGGGGGTGTCGTTTGTGGGTTTGTGTCTTCTTCATCCTCAGAATCCTGATCACCTATTTGAACAATGTAGCCTTTACATTCCTTCCATGATCTGAATGAAGTGAAGTTGAACCCTAAATCTCTAGAATACATGTTCTACAAGTGAATTACCTTCTGTACAGGCTTCTTTGGTTGGGGTTGGTATGACCTTAGGCTATTTGGTGATGTAGTTTCAGGATACAAGGGTTATCAATTTCTCTTCTCGGTGGTTGGCAGGAGCACTGTATGTACACAGCAATCCCTTAAAGTGGGCAATCAACTTTGTGTTTCTGAAGGTGGCATCAACATTTTATTTCTGAATGTGAACTAATCCCTTAGTTCTCTGCCCTTTACTCTGTGCATGCATCACACAAATGGCACTACTTTTCTAGGTCATTGCTACAAAGGAGCTAGTAGAATCTCGTGCATGATCTGTTTAGTGTCTTTCTAATATGGAACTACGGTATTATGCATTTCTCTAGCACTTGTGGATTCCTACGTCCTGGTAGAACTAGTTAAAATTGTACATTCTATATCTATTTTTCATCATTACTCTCCCTTTTTTACACACCAGACTTTCTCTAAGAGTTAGAGAAGTCTAGTATTCCCAATAAACTTTGACTGTAGCCCTGAGACTAGACATCTCTTCCAAGTTCAGTCATTGATATATTTCCTTTCACTCTAGTAGAGGGTGCAGAATTGGTTCATTCAATTGGTTCTTCATGGTTTCATCATTCCATGAAGATGTCTGATTACCAGAACTATCTTCTTGAACTTCAGGTCTACCTACATTGTTCTTTCTTGGCATACCCAATGTCAACTAGATTGTCGACAGAGCCTCTGCGAAAATGCCCCTGTTTGCTGTGAAGTAGCCTAGGTCTGTGTGGATTTCAAAATTGTATTCCTGAAGGCTTGTTGTTTGTCCTTCTGATTTCTTGAAATTTAGCAACTACCTTAATTAAGCATGATCAATGCAAATAACGAACTGCCTACCATACAAATAAGGGTAACAGTAGGAAATTGCTTTCACAACTGCTAAGATTTATCTACAAACTGAATTATAGTTCCTTTCATGTTTGCAATGTACTTTGCTGAAATATGCCAGTAGCCTTTCTTCCCCTTCTTGAATTTGTGACAACATAGTTCCAATGTTAAAAAGCATCTGTATTGGTTATAAGCTGACCCTACTACTTTAAAAATATAGAACTTGGGCCATGTCAGAATTTCTTTTATCCTTTATGTTCTGACTGTACATAGTGTATAATTTTGGGTATTTGTAAATTTCGTTGAGACTAAATCATTAAATAGTGCATTTCGAACAATCCCGGTGAGCACTTCCAACTTTGAATCTCCCGCGCAGCAATTCACCAGCTTGAGTTGGCAGCAGCTCTTCCTCATCATCTGCCAGCGGTTGGCAGCCTTGGGCTTCCGGGAGGAGGCCATCATCTCAAAAGATCAAACATGGCGGTGAGTAGTGCGTTCGGGCAGCCTCACTGTATATCGCTATAAAAATGTGGCATCCGTTACCGTTAATTGTATTAGTTATATACAGTCCATGAAATAATTATGCGTTAACATTTTTGGTCCATCTCGGCCGGATCGTTCTGGTGGTTTGCGTCGTTTGTTTCGTTGAGACTATGACTCGTGGCGTTCACGTGCGTGAGTATTGTTTTTCTTATGTTGAGCCAACTTTGCTTTGACTCAATGTTATATTCGTTGAAGTGACAGTGTGACATTTCTTAAGTCGTATTTCGTGTGCGCGTATT